>SZWC01001459.1:224594-273426 GCA_023375785.1 Penium margaritaceum
CCCCCTCCGTCCCTTGGAGACATGACTAATTTGTTTGCAGTTTGCCTGTCGCTGACTTGGGTGAAAGAGTGTGACCGCACTTGCTTTGGGTTGCAGAAGGCAAGACATAGGCTGCCACTGGGCCACCTGCCTCTCTGCCTGTGCAGAGGTTAGGGTTGTGCAGCGATTTGGGCTGTACAGATGCCATGAGAACAAGGAGGCCTGCTGCTTTCCTCGCACACTCATCACATGTGCCATATGTGCTGGCCTTACTCTGCCGTCATAGATGGGATGGAAACAGAGCCAGACTCTGGTTTGCATTGCGTTTGTTGGAGATGGCAGAAGTTTCTGTTCATCTCTGAGATAAAACTGGAGCCTGCCTCAGAAGTCAAGTGAGCCTGATGCCCCCCCCCCCCATGCAATCCTTTCAGTTCTGACATCCTCTTTCCCTCTCTATCCCATGCGCCTCATCGCCAACGTGAGCGAACGCGCAGACGTGCCAGGCAAACGAGCAGCAGCCGCTGCCCAACGACATCCCGTGCCAGCCTTGCACCAAGGACGATTATGAGCGCGTGGAGGGCAACTGCGCCGACGTGNCCCCCCCCCCCCCCCCCCCCCCCCCTCCAATGCAATCCTTCCAGTTCTGACATCCTCTTTCCCTCTCTCTGTCCCATGCGCCTCGTCGCCAACGCGAGCGAACGCGCAGACGTGCCAGGCAAACGAGCAGCAGCCGCTGCCCAACGACATCCCGTGCCAGCCTTGCACCAAGGACGACTATGAGCGCGTGGAGGGCAACTGCGCCGACGTGGACGGCCGCCACAACGTCACCTTCCGCTGGAACGTGCCCAAGGTGTGCAACGACGCGCTGGAGGGCGCGGCGCAGCTGCCGGAGAGCACGGTGGTGGGCGCGTGCGTGCGCACCGTGTACGTCGTGTCGGACGACCTCCTGAGCCCCAAGTACATCGTGCTGATGGTGCTCGGGTCGGTGCTCGTGGTGGTGCTCGCCGTCGTGAGCATCGTGAACTGGATCCGGAGCAGGAGGATCTATGCGATGTACTCGAAGCTGGTGGAGGGTGGGCCTGGAGGGGATGGGGAGGACGGGTTGGACGACGACGAGTTTGAGCAGCGTGCGGGGACGGAGAGGCGGGGGGAGGGGGAAGGGGACAGGTTGGCGCCGGAGGGGAGTACGAGCAGTGAGAAGGATGACGGGGTGGGACATGCCATGTGAGCCTTTGATGACACCCTTCTGACTCTGGCGGGAAGGGGTGATGAGTGCACACGCGCATCACCACTCTGACTCCGGAGGAGTGATACAGAACATGCAAGGCAAGCACATGATAGTTGTTGCTACTACCAATGCACCTTGATGGCTGACTCAATGCCCTTCTCTGCCTTAAAAGGGAAGCAACTGTGTGTGTGATTGAGGGATGAAGTAGAGAAAAAAGTGTGCGTGCTGCCATTGCATATGATGTGCTCAACCTAGTCTGGTGAATGGCACAACAAATGAGCAAATGCTGATTTCTTCGTTGGTTGAGGAATGTGACCAACTGTTAGTGACCGCTGTGGCCTTCTTCAAGTTGGCGAGATTTGCTGTAGGCATGGGGGAGATAGGTACTTTTCAACTGATTGATGTCCCTCGATTGGGACAGGGAAGGCAAAGCTCACTGGAAATGCAATATCCGGGATATGCCGTTGAAGGCTAAAAGTGCCACACGGGTCAGAGTGGGTCAGCGTCCCTGTCTCGCTAAACAGTGTTAAATGACAAGTAACATTTCTTGCCTGCCATGTACATGTGAGCAGATGAGAAGTTGGCACTCCTAGACCAGGATATTGCCTTGTAACATGAGGTAACACTCAACTGTCCGGGCATCATTCACGGAACAACTCTTGCAATGTATTATCCTTGTCTGTACATGCGGCTATCCGCGACCACTTGGTCGTGTCCATCCTCGTGTGTAAGAAATCGCTCAGAAGCTTCCCACTTTGGCAGTTGCCAATGTGGCAAAATTGTGTAACTTGTTGATGCACTAATAGGTAAGACAAGTGTAGGTACAAGAAGAGTTTTGCTAGAGGAGACGCGCATGGTCTCATTGTTTGTTGTGACACACATTAGTGACCTCTTGACTCTATACACACACCCAATCATGTTATCACTGCAAGTGATTAATCTGGATGAAAGCCCTCCGGTGCAAAGCTGTGACACAACATGGGGCGCACAATGGTGGAAACACCATAAAGTTATCAAGTGGAGACCACAGCACCCACACCAGTCTTGTAGAGAGCTTGATTGTAGTGATGTTTCAAACTGCTACATTCTAGAATTGGGCACACACATAGAGGAAGGCATGCACCACGTACGCTTGTGATGGATGTGGTTGTTGTGATTTGTGACGTTCCCGTCGACCCGTACAGTTTACTGTGACCACTCGGCCGTGTCCATGCCCGTGCAGATCCCTGATGCGGACCCAGGTGGTGTCGGTGCGTCATTTGGTGGTGGACTATCAGCTTGGAGCTGACCGACGACCGTCCGAGAGCTCTAGACGCTGCCAGGGACCTCATGCAGTTTTTCTACAGCACGTAGGAGTTTATCGGTGGACCGGCCGTGGGCCCGATTTGCATGTTTTGCATTGTGTGTCCACCGTTTGATGCCGGATACATGCATATGACTAGTCGTAGCGTCCGGCTTGTGATTATGCACGTCTAGGTTCAGACGGCGTAGCGTTCTGACGTGTCTACGCTGAGTTATGGCCAAAACAGTGGTTTTGGGCCGGTTTTAGGACAGACCTTGTGCTGTCGCGTGCGACACCAGCCGTGCGCCGCGGCAGGTACTTATTGATGTTGTGTACTTAGTGTGACCTCTCGGCTCACGTCCTTTGCCATGTAGACTCCTGATTAGAGAAGCCTGGGGAAGCAGACGCGAGTCCGCCAAGTAGCCACTGGGTGCACTCCAGCCATCACCACGCGTGCTCGCTTCCCTCCTGGAGCGCCCATACCTTGGTTCAAATACAATCGACTTTGGTGCTAATGCATGGTTGAACTGTGGTGGCTTGGTGACATAGTTTTGTCTTACCTGTGAGCTGGTGGTAGTTTGGACTAGCATAGTTTAGACCTAAACTTTAGGTTTGGGTTTTGTGGACTTGTGGAACTCGAAAGGGGTTATCCCCTTGCACTTCGAGTGGGCACTAGCTAGTCCCACGTCGCTGGCCGACGGGTGGGCCCTGATACCGAGCTCCACCCGCCACCAATCCTCACTCTCGCTTCTTTGACTGTAATGCTTCACACACTCTACCGTTTTGACTGCCGTTGGTTCAGTTCAAACCAAAGAGTTGAGATGCACGTGGCCACCTGAGGGAAGAGGGGTGAAGCGTTTCTGTTTTGGTATCAGAGCCGACGAGCCAAATCTCATCGCGCTGCTCAAGAGGAGAGCAACACAGTCTTGGGAGGACCCGCTGATCAACAGGCGTAGCAACGGCTGAGCCGATCAGCAGCTGCACGGAGCAGCAGCGGCAGCGACAGTCGAGCAGAATCAGCAGCTGCAGAGGTGGCTGCGCGGCGCAGCGGCTGCGACAGCATAGCAGCACAACAGCGTGCGGCGGCGGCCACCAGCAATTGCGGAAGCGGGCAGCAGTTGCAGTGACGGCTGCGCAGCCGCAGCATACGCAGCAGCTGCACAGATCAGCAGCCGCAGCGGCGGCGACGTGCAGAAGCGAGCGGCAGCCGCAGCTAGAAGCTGCGGCATTGTACAGCAGCCGCAGTGATTGCTACACAGCCGTCGTGACAGCTACGCAGTCGTAGCACCGGTGGTAGCCGCGTTGAGCAACAACTGCAGTGGTGGTAGCGTGCAATAGCGAGCAGGAGCGGCAGCCATAGGCTGTGTGAGTGGGCAGCAGCCGCCGGTGCGGTGATGACTGCTGCACAATGCAACATCTACAGCGGTAGCAGCGTGCAGCAGCAGTAGCAGTAGCGACGGCAGCAGCACAACACTCTGCCGTCAGATCTGCTCTCTGGTATTCCCCTCCCCCTGCTGGCTGGGTTCCCCTCTACTCGTGGGCTGGATGGGGGCGGTTCAGGTACAATGGTGGTCCCAAATAGCCTCTCCCAGATTTTCCACGCCCACAGGGGTGGGGGAAACGCTGCCGAAATTTTTTCGGCAGCGTGGGGGAGGTCTATTGGCGGCTTCTAGGCTGAAAAATGCCTCGACATTGGTCCCACGCCCACTGGGGCGGGGTAAATGCTGCCGAATGTTTTTGGTAGCGGCAGTCACCCAACAGCGGTGCCAGCGGTAGCAAAACGCACTTGCGACACTCCACTAGACTCCATGCCTAAGGATGCACATGTCGGAGTCGGAAGTACCAGCTCCACTGCGGATGCTGGCGCTGCCGCCTCTGGCGTGGCTGACAACACACCGGTCGTGACGCGGGACGAATCCCCGTCTATTCCAAGCTCGCTAGCACATGACCTATGCGAGCTGCGTGCGCAGCAGGCTCAGCAGGCTGAACAGACGGCCAAGAAAATGGCTGATCTGTTCAAGCTGTTTCGGGATGCAGTCCAGCCACAACAGCAGCAGCAGCAGCAGTAGCAGCAACAGCAGCAGCAGCAGCAGCAGCAGCAGCAACAGCAGCAGCAGGAAAAGTAGGAGCAGCAGCAATAGCTACTCTGCAATGCTGTGGGCAAGGGCAAGATGAGTGTCGAGAGTGCCGTTGCAGCTGACGTGAAGGTGGCTCTAAGAGCATTCGATGCTGAACCGTCCCGACAACCTTCCCGAGTTGGACTCAGACGCAAGTGACGAGGAAGGCATGTTGCGCCTGCACCTCACACAGCTTGAAAAGCGGCGTCAACCCCGTTAAGGGTGCAAGGGAGTACCAATCAACGAAGCAGGCTCTAGCAAGATGCCCAGGACCACACACCTGCTCCACATGGGTCTGGGGTTGGAAGAAGGTCCCCTGTCTCCGTCGCCAGCGTAGGTTGTCCCGACAGCTTTGTAGACGACAAAGCTACCCAAGTGGTTTGAGACCGAACCCCCAGCTTACCGAAAGGAGGATATCTACATCACGTGGGAGCCGCGGTTCAGTATGTGGGCAGTCAGTGAAGGGGTGTACCCGTACTACACCATCCAGTATCAGACTATAGATCCCTTGCAGGCGGCAACCGCCGCCCGCACTGCCTATGATTTCTTGAAGGCCGTCCCGGAGTGGTACACACTCGACTTCGAACCCTTCCTTGGTGATCCCCGCACCGGAACTGGAGGTGACCCGCTCGAGGCGTGGAAACTGGCGACCACCCACTGGCAACGTGGGGCTAGCTGGCGCGACCATGGCAACGACATCACAACGGCTGTCAGACTTCAACTCCCTTCGGTAGGGTGGACACAAGGCGCCAGCTGACTATTGGTGGCGAGAGATGCGGTTGTATAGGGCCCTGGGGAAGAATGAGCCGGGTCAAGTCATGGTGTTCAACACCATCAGAATCGGTGTTGGGTGCGAGTATGCCAAGACCTTCGACAACTTCAGCTTGAGCAGCCTTCAGGAGATGGCCGACAAAGGCTTCCTTTTTTCATGGGCCACAAAGCACTTCCTACACGTGGCAGGAGTGGGAGCTGCAAATGACGCTCGTCATGGCGCGTCAGCCGCAGCCGTCACAGCAATCCGGACATCACGCACCTTCCTCCCCTTCCTCCCTCCCGTCCTCGGTGCTGACAACGACAACCGCAACAGTAGCTGGCTCCGTTGCGGCAGTTCAAGGGATGAAGGGAAGGAACAACAGGAAGGGTGGCAAGGTTGGCAAGGAGCAGGCGAAGCCGGCTCGGGAACGACAGTGGGAGTGCTACAACTGTGGAGGAGCACACCGCTACTCGTTGTGTAAGCTCCCCAACAATTGGACGAAGATTGCGCAAGGACTGCAACAGGCATTCGAGCAGCGTGAGCGCGCCTCCGCACACACCATAGCAACGAGTGGAGCTGATGCAGCCAAGGACAACGCCAACAACCTGACACCTCTGGAGCAATAGCTTGTGACCCAAGCCTGTGACATCGCCGAGCTCCGCCAGCTTCTCTGACTCACAACTCAGGGAGGTGCGAGTGCATTGACTGACATGAGGTGTTCCACTCTTGGTTCTGTCGAGTCCGTGATGTGTAGTCGTGATGGTGGCGGTGGGACAGTGCGTCGTTGAGTCTGTAGATTCGTTCATCACACGCGATGATGCTGGTCTGTCCGTTGTCTTCGCCGCGGTATGCGCAGGTCACAATGACCTGTCGTGGCTTGATGAGTCGCAAGCACTTGTCGCTTGTGCGATGCAACAGTCATCTACTGAGTCACCTCTGTCCACCGCCTACACCGTTGGCAGTTGTTCTGTCACGTCCCTCGAGCTTGTGACGGATGCCACCTGAATCCTAGATTCAGGGACCATCCATCACATGACATGTCGTCGTTGTGACTTTGTCGTCCTTGGTCATGTTAGCTCTATGAAGTCTGTGCGTACGGCTGCTGGGCATGAGGTTCCTGTTCAGGGTGAAGGTGTAGTGTAATTCCATGGGCCGTCTGGGTTGTTTTACATTTCAAACGTGCTTTATGTGCTTGGCCTTGTACTCAGTTTGCTGTCTGGATGTGCCTGCACACAGATGGATCTCAGTTTGGCATTCACAGGTGAGGATGCCACTGTCTCTGTTTGCACCACTGCTGAAGTGGTGCTTCGTGGCAAAGCTGGAGACTTGTACCACGTCTCCAGCTGCCCCACGTCGACCACAGCTGGAGACTTGTACCACGTCTCCAGCTGCCCCACGTCGACCACCGTCACTGCATCCTCCACCGCATGAGTGTTCGTGACAGGCACGCTGTCGCCTGAGCATCAGCGTCTACTACATAGACGCTTGTGCCACGTCCATTTAGATGCTGTAGATCGTCTGATTCGCACCCAACCTGCGCTCGGTCTTGACGCAGCGTCCTTTGAGGCGCCGTCCAAGACCAATTGCCTGTAATGTGCATAAGGCAAATGCACCGTGCTACATACCCTCTGTTTGATTCACGGGCTCTCAAGCCCCTCGAGCTGGTTCAATCTGATCTCCTGGGACCCCTACCTGTGGAGTTCCAGGATGATAGAGGGCGTTACGTCCTGACGATCACGGACGACTTCACCTGCATGCGGTAGGTCTTCAATCTGTGCCTGAAAAGGGATGCTGCACTTGCGGTGCATACGTGGCTTGTCATGGCCGAACGTCAGTCCGGCCATACCCTCCAAAACTTCCGTTCTGATCGGGGCGATAAATACATGGGGGATCTGGATTGCTACTTTGCCGAAGTGGGCGTGTTTCACAACCTCTCAGTCCCAGCCACACTTGAGCAAAACAGTGTGTCTGAGCGTTGGAACCGCACCATGGAGGATGCGGTTCGCTCCATGCGGGTAGACAGCGGAATGCCTGAAGCGTTCGCCTTCGAGGGCATGGCCTACATGACATGGGTCTAGAACAGGATCCCTCACGGCCCCCTCCCAAACACACACATACTGTAACAAATGTGGTATGGACGTCGTGTCGACCTCTGGCTCGCACGCGTGTGGGGGCCCTTGCCTGCGTCTGGTTCACACCCGAACATCAAGGGTCCAAATTCTCCCCTAGAGGTCGCGTCTGCGCACTTGTAGGCGTGGCTTCACACTCCAAGGCCTGGCGGGTTTGGGACCCCAGTCGGCGGCGCATCGTCGAGTCTCGAGACACCCTATTCTTTGAGAGTCTCTCCTTCAGAGATCTGCTAGCCGGGGGCACCCCGCAATCGCATGCCCCTGGGTGTGGTATGAATCCACGCGCAGGGGAGAGTGGGCTGACCGATGGTGTTCTCCCGGTTAGCCTGGGCGCTATAGGTCGTCCGACCCACTCGCTGACTCACCAGCGTCATCTACGCGGCCCGCGTTGACCACGTCGCCTGTCCTACCCGCGTCCACCGTTCTGCCAGCATCTCCTATAATACGGGAGTCTGTGTCACCTGTCGCGTCACCAGTGCTACCCTCGTCCCTTGCACCTGCATCACCAGCAGAGTCACTGGTGACGTTTGCGTCGTCTGTACCACATATGCAGTCTACGTCACCAGTCACTTTGCCTGCGTCATCCTCACCCTCCGTGTGCCAAGTCGACACGTTGGCATCACCTGGCACATCGCCAGTGACGAGTTTCCTCCACCTACCCCAGCTATACCGTCACTAGAACCATACCGAGGCGAGGTGAGGGTGGACGCCTCCCCCAGTGTCCTACTCTTAGCGTTCGCAGCGACGACCCTGGCATGAGGACCTTGGGCCTCAGTACACAGGGGCTCACTGAAGTCCATCCCGGCTGCGATATAGGCCTCGCTCTCCTTGCTCACGAGCGTCAACTTGCGGTGGACTCCGCAGAGTCCACCGTCACCGTTGGCCCCCCGTCTTCGGCCTATGCCTTGGCCACGCGTGGTGGAGATGCTGCGGTCCCTGACCCCACTGTGGTGGGAGTGACGCCGGACCCCAGCACACTGCATCAGGCTCTGGCTGGACCCGAGTCAGCACTATGGCACGCAGCATGCGAGGCTGAGTTGGCGGCTATCAAGGAACATGGGGTTTACAATCTTGTAGACCTGCCGCCAGGACGAAAGGCCGTTTAGGCCAAGTGGGTCCTGCCGAAAAAGCTGAAGCCGGACCACAGTTGATCACTACAAAGCACGACTGACTGCGAAGGGATTCTCTCAGGTGGAAGGGATCGACTTCACTGAGACCTTCGCACCAGTTAGACGCATGACCACGGCCTTGGGTCGGCTGTCCCAGGTGGCCCAACACGACTGGGAACTCCACAAGATTCTCACAGGCGTCGCATAGATGGGCCCTTGAGAATTGTGCAAGCAGCACAGCCTCCGGTCGCACTGCAGCCTTAACTACAGCAGTTCCGGCTTCCTCACCGGTGAGCAGTGGCGAACCGGACCCGCGTGACCTCACCATCGCCGAGCTTTGTCATATTCTGACGCTGTGCTTTCAAGGAGGTGCGAGTGTGTTATCACAGTCGGGTGGTTCACAAACTGTTTGATTGTCGTTTCTCGTCGCTCGTGATGAATCGTGTGGGGGGGGCACAGCTGGCATGTGATGACGATGGGCCTGACAGTACCGATTGGATTCATGAGTCACACCTCTATGCCCTTCGTCCTTTCTCCTCACCTGTTGCTCAGCACCCGTCTGAGGATGAGTGCTCCATTGCCCGTTGTACCTTGATGACCTCCGGTCGTGATCTCGGTGGCACTTGGATCATTGATTATGGTGCCACTCATCACATGACCTGTCGGCGTAGTGACTTGTTGTTCTTGGTCCTGTTGCGTCTATTCTCTTTGTTCGCACAGGCTCTGGTCAGTCCTTGCCAGTCCATGGTGTTGAGGTTGTGTGCTTTGATGGTCCGTCTGGCCCCTTGTATCGTTCAGAGGTACTTTTTGTGCCTGACCTTGAGCTTAGCTTGATTTTTGTGCGTGCCTGTACACTGATGGGACTCTCTGTGGAGCACACTACAGACTCCATGATTGTGACAACTATTGATACTCGTACCATTGTTTTTCGTGCCTCTATTGGGGATGATCCGTATCTTGTCTCTCGGATTTCTCCTCCTCCTTCTTGTTCCCCCTGTCCTTCTGCTTGAGTGTTTTTCACTAGTGTTCTCTGTGTTGAGCACCAACGACTGCTGCATCGTTGCCTGTGTCATGTGGACTCTGAAACTGTGTCAAAGCTCATTCGGACACAGCCCGTACTCGGTCTTGATGCGGCTTCGTTTCGAGAATCCATCCAAGAACGACTGCCTATTCTGCGCTCAGGGTAAGATGCATCATTGTACCTACCCTGAATCTCGTTCTCGTGCACTTCGCCCTCTCGAGTTTGTCCATTCGGTGGTCATCTTCGACCATTGGACTCCGGAGTCCAGCGAGTGTCAGGTCCCGCACCCAGGCGCTCCACTCGCAGCATCGCGAGTGGTGATCCTGGCACAAAGGCCCTAGGCCTGAGTGTCCCCACTGATCACAGAGAGGTACATCCAGCGTGCCCCATAGGGCACGATCTCGTCACTCACAAGTTTCATATCGCTTGTGATGTAGCAACAGGCCTTGTGGTTTTCAAACCAAGCACTGAGGCGTGAGGACTTGCCACTGAGACCTCTCCCTCTATGACGCCTGATCCAGGCACATTGATAGAAGCTCTCTCATCACAGGATGCTGATGCCTGGTGTGCTGCCTACGAGGATGAGCTTCGCGCCATCCAAGAGCATGGAGTTTACGAGCTAGTCGACCTTCCACCTGGGAGGAAGGTTGTTCAGGTCAAGTAGGTCTTTTGCAAGAAAGTGAAGCCGGATGGCTCATTGGAACGCCACAAGGCTTGCTTGGTCGTCAAGGGGTACTCTCAGATCAAGGGCATCAATTGCACTGACACATTTGCCCTTGTCGGTTGCATGACCTCAGCTCACACTCTGTTCGGTGTAGTTGCTCAACATGAGTGGGAGCTACACTTGATGCATGTGATCAATGCGTTCCTCCATGAAGCTTTGGATAAGGAGATTTACGTGGCTCAGCCACTAGGCTTTGAGGACTGTGACAAGGTCTGACGTTTACGCAAGTCCTTGTAAGGCCTCAAGTATTCTCCTCGGTGTTGGAACCAGGAGATCACTGGCACCCTGACTCGTGTGGGATATGTACAGAGCGAGGCAGATCCCTCTCTCTTTATCCGACGGATGCCTGAGCGGTCCACAGCCATCCTGGTCTATGTGGACAACCTTTTGATCGCGTCTGCTTCCATGGAGGCCGTGAAGGAGGCCAAGGCGGTCCTCTAGACTGCCTATAGGATGAAGGACCTTGGTCCTACAGCGGTGTTTCTTGGCATGGAGATCAAGCAAGACCGTAGATGCGGACACTACTGTTGTATCAAGCCCGATACGCACGCGTTGTGGGAAGCACTTCAGTGACCTCCTTGGCACAGTGTCCACGGCCTCCACGCCTCTCACACCTGATGGATAGGATGCCCTAAAGGTGGACAATCCCACACAACTGGGAGAGATAGTGGATGTGACCTTGTACCACAGTCTCATTGAATCTCTGATGTACCTGGCCACTACCACACGTTCCAACATCACCTTCATCGTCAACCTCCTTGCACAAATTTTGCAAGCTCCATGCGCTAAAGTCCTTTTCATGGCTGTGTGAGTGGTGTGGTATGTTGTCTCCACACGGTACCTCGGACTCTGCTTTTGTCAGCAGTGTTCGGTGGTTCTTGACGACTACACTGACAGCGACTGGACCTGGAGTCCAGATGGACACAGTCACACCGGTTATGTGATCCTACTCGGTGGTACCGTTGTGTCCTGGTGCAGCGGGAAGCAAGGCTGCATTGCACGTAGCTCGTTGGAGGCAGAGTATGTTGCTCTGGGGCAGTATGGTTGCATCACCTGTTCCTTCAGCTGGGTCAGTCCTCACCCTCCATTGTACTTCGTTGCGATAACCAGAGTGCTCTTGCCATTGCGGAGAACTCTGGTGTCTTTCACGCTCGCACAAAGCACATTGTAGTTGAGCATCACTTTGTGCGTGATCTGGTGAGCGACACGTGATCTTCGTCATATGGGTTGGCACTGACATCCAACGTGCTGACTTCTTAACAAAGGCACTAGCACGCAAGAAGTTTCTGTTGGTCATTCGTTCTGTTGGGATTCAACCCTTGCCTGAGAGTGGTTGAGTGTTGGGTATGTCTGTGTCTATATCACGACTGTTTTTACACTCGTTGTACTCATTTCAATGCTGCACGTGTATGGACATGCGTACCATCGGGTCATGGGGAAGTGTTGTGATTTGTGACGTTCTTGTCGACCTGTATAATTTACAATGACCACTTGGCCGTGTCCATGCTCGTGTAGATCCTTGATGCGGACCCAGGTGGTACCGGCGCGTCTTCTGGTGGTGGAATACCAGCTTGGAGCTGACCGACGACCGTCCCAGAGCTCTGGACGCTGCCAGGGACCTCCTGTAGTTTTTCTGCAGCACGTAGGAGTTTATCGATGGACTAGTCGTGGGCCTGATTTGCATGTTTTTGTGTTTTGTGTCCATCGTTTGATGCCGAATACATGCATGTGACCAGTCGTAGCATCCGGCTTGTGATTTTGCACATCTAGGTTCAGACGACGTAGCGTTCTGACATTTCTACGCTAAGTTACGACCAAAATAGTGGGTTTTGGCCGGTTTTGGGATAGACTTTGTGCTGTCACGTGCGACACCCACCGTGCGCCGCGGCAGGTACTTATGCCATGGACCTTTCATTTGTCATATCTCTCTGCAAACGCTATTGAAGCATTATGACACTCTGACTTTTGTCTCCTAGCAAGATCCTTGCTGTCGTGTGTACGACCTGTGACTGTTGTCACCGTCTGACAGGGCACTAACGCCCATTCAGTGGCTGTGTCGCTAGGAAGCTTGTATGCATCTTCTCTATGGTCGGGTTCTTGCACATTTGCATGCTTCTTGCATAGTGAGCCGAAGTTGCTAATCTGTCGGGACCACACTTATGGTTTATGCTGGCGTGTGAGAAACCCGCTGGAGTCCGCTCGCTCCAGGGTCGGGTTCGATCCCTAGGTGGTGTCCGGGCCCCACGTCAAGAGTAATGGTGGTAAAATTGAGATCGAGACTGGCCTCGATCTCAAGTATCTTGATTTTTTCTCGTCGCGTTGTCTCGTACCGCACGACACGAGATAATAGCTAGAATTCCTAGGCAACAAGTAGGGGAAGCAGCGTTGTTGATGTAGCGTGCAGGCATCCACGCTCGTTGCTTAGTTAGCTGTCCCCGCAGTCTGTTGCTCTAGAATCTGAGTCTCAGTGCTCTGGGTTTGTTACTCAGACATGCGCGTACCAGTGTTTGTGCCAGAAAGCAGCTGAGAAGTGGAAAGAACTGAATAAGGATTAAGAATGAGACACAGTGGGAGACCCCACCGAGAACTAGCCTCCCCCAGCTCTGTAGAACTTGTAATTGGAAATAAATTAGGACATGCAGGCCCATGCAAACATGAACATGAGCTCTGTGTGTGAGTGCAATACAAGAAGAAAAAACTTGGCTAATTCTGGAATGCATAATATGAAAGAACAAGGAGAGGAATACAAATGACCCCCCAGTGGGCTTATGTAGGGGCGCCGACAGCTAGCCGCACCGGGGCCCGTCACCCCCACTGAACCCAAACGAGTCAGCGGGGAGAACACACTGCAAAAACCACGATAAAAATGAACGGTGGTCTCCTCGAGGCACCGGAACAGCTCTCCGAGTGCCCGGGTTTCGAACACGGAGAAAATACAAGCAGTGTTAGAAAATTTTGGAATCAGCGTCCAGACATCACGCACGACTTTTCGAACATCGGAAGCACTACTACAGCCACCGGGTCCCCTTGTCGTACCGATACTGTCCACCGAGTGTGCGGGTCTCAACCCACGGAGAAAACTCTCCTAGCTCCCGACAAGCCAACAGGGCTGCCAGAACGCATCGACCGCATCTCGCCGACATGATTGTAGGTACTGGAGAAGCCTCAGGATACTCTGGAGGCCCGTCGTGTAGTTACACTTTGCTCTACCCTATACCACCAATGTGGGGTATATGGATAATCCATCGGCGTCGGTCGTGACCAGTGGAAGCCACACAAATGAACACTCCCCCTGGCTGACATGGGCGTCAACGCCAGAACACACAAACAGGCTGAGGTATTGAACAACATCGTATGCAAAACCACGGTCTACACCGTCAACCACACACACACACACACACACACACATCTGCTGCCCATCTAAGGTTTCCTCACAACACTGACACATCAACCAAGTGTCTGGGTCTAGACCATGAGAAGAGTCATGCACATGCACACAAACTAGTGTAATGCACATCATACACATGTCCAACAGCAAGAGGGTCTCCTCGTGACACTGGCGGTACCCGTGCCCGGGTCTTGACCACTATGAGCAATCCAACAGGTATCTGTATGACGACCACAATAGCACCATCAATCAACACCCTGGATCAAAGGGGGATCTCCTCATAACACGGGTGCAACTCACCATGTGTCCGGCTCTCGACCACTACAAGCAAACCAGATGGCATGTACATGCCACATGCAGTATGGCCACACACCAAGACACACGATCGCATGGTCTCCTCGTGACACTGGTACAACCGACCAAGTGTCCGGGTCTCAACCAAAAGAATGCTACCATACACCTGCAGCTATGCAGGTGCATGGCATGAGCCACACGACGACAACACCCCTCTGGGCAGATGAACCTGGCGACGATGTCCTCGATGGAGATGATGATGCCATAGTTGAACAGATCCTAGACGATGATTCATGTGATCTCTCGATCATGCAGAGATAGCTCCCTGTGTCACGTACGATTCGGCTCCCACCCTCAAAGACGAAGTGGTGTCTCCGGCTACGACTTCTCACGTCGCCCCTGCATCACCTGGAGTGTACCAGTCCTCGCGTGACTGCCAAGGGTCTCAACTCACAGCAGTGTTGACCTCCCTTACCGATGTGGTCAGACCACATCGGCCACGGCACCGCGGTCCACATCGATGTGGCTTTGATGTGGACATCGGTGCGATTTTCCCGTGGGCCCATACTTGGACGACCGACGCGTGGTTGTGACACACGTTTCGATGCCCACTGGCCGAAGGAAAAAAAAATGTAGGTAGCGGTTCGACACCACGTTGACGTTCCGCTCCACTATGGCTAGGTGCAGTGTAACTCACGATAATGCATTCCACGTTCACTATGCACCCCATTGGTGGCATTGTAGCTATGACTTTGCATCGGCCAATAGTGTGCTTCATCATCCTAATCTATCTTGCTTTGCTGGCCGCAGTTTGATGGCCATGCATCACTGGTTGCATGTTTCTGACTGCAATACCGCCAATCGGATTGCCACTGGGTTTCGAGGCCCATGCCTCCGTTGATTTTGCCACGAAAGAATTTGCTAGTCTAACCATGCAAAGAGGTTTTCGATGTTTTCTTTTCCCACTTTGAAATCATCAAAAAACACTGGGTGCGAACCAAAAATGCAGGGTTTGTGACGACCAGTTCGCGCCGTATTTGACATCGAATTTTCTTTCGTAATTCCGAACTCGATATGAGTTTGGGGTGTGGGGGGGGGGCGTGGGAAGTGTGGGGTTGTCCTCACTCCCAAGCGTCATAGTTCCGGACCGAGGCTTCGACTCTCGGTTCAGTCACGGAGAATCGTTGTCTTACGCGTCCACGAGCATGGCGTAGCACCGCCATTCACAGCAGTTAGGTGCGGCGAGGTCTCGAGACCTCGCCGTAAGGACACTGGGCACCATGCCTCCTAGGAGGGCTGCTCCTCTGCCGCCTCTCTCAGTGAGCAACAGCACACGGCTGGAGAACAGCAGCAGTACAACGGGCTCTGTCCGTGTCGTCACTCCCATCTTCGACCCCGCACCCGTCGGCCGGCTCCATGGCGATTTCCTCACGCTCGCCCTGTCTCGCCACTGCCTCCCCGTGCCCACCTGCTCCAAGAAGCCCGGATTCTACTGTGGCTCTTGCGGTGTCACCCTTAGCAGAACTTGTGACAGGATTCGTGGACACTTTGGCGAAGCAAACGGCAACGTGCAGCAGTGTGACCATCCTCCGCCGCTCGCCCGTGATGTCTTAGGGCTTGAGCGCAAGCCCAGGCCTCCTCATGGCTGGATGCCAGCTTGCCCAAGGCTGTTCAATGGGACTGGCGAGAGCTGGGGCACCACGGCAAAGCCGGTGGGATGGGCACGACTGTACGAAGAGTGCCAGAGGGCTGCTGCTCTGGAAAGGGCTGGACTACCGCAGGATGACGATGACTTTCTGCAGGACTTCCAGGCGGAGCAGCAGACGTCCGACGGGCAGGGGCAGCAGCAAGAACAGCAACAGCAAGGGCAGCAACAGCAGCAGAACCTGCAGCAGCAGTAGCAGCAGCAGTAGCAGCAGCAGCAACAGCAGCAGGAGCAGCAGCGGCAGCGTCTGATGCGGGCCACTTCAAACATGCTGCAGACAAGCATGCTCCCTCATTGTGAGACAGTGGCAAACAAGGCATGCCAGGCTGCTATTGTGAAGCTGATGGCATGTGCCGCGCTTCCCATCTCGTTCTGCCGTGAACCTGCATGGATGGACGTGGTGAGGACTGCCAAGCACACCAACGGGTCGTTCAGGCTGCCGGGTCGGAGCACAGTTGTCGGCGACATCCTGCCGAAGTTGGACGAGAAGCTGGAAGCCTTGGATGCCTCCTTGAAGTAGAGCTGGAAGATCTACGGCGTGACGTTGGCCGTGGATGAGTGGTCGGACATGCAGCAGCGTCCCATCTACAACGCTATGGCGGTAAACGCCAAAGGAAGCTGCCACGTCTTCAGCCGAGATGCGAGCGGGCTCGTCCGTAACGCTGATCACATCGACGCCATGATTGAGCTCGCCCTCGACCACATTGGGGTGAAGAATGTGGTGTCGGTGGTCTGCGACAACACCTCCGTCAACAAGAAGGCTTTTGAAGACCTGAAAGGGAAGTATCCCACCCTCCTTTGGCAAGGCTGCTGCGCACACAATGTTGACCTGGTGATGAAGGACGTGTGCAAGTCCGAGTGGGGGGCTAGTGTCCTGTCGAGAGCTGAGAAGGTGGTAGCTTTCTTCAGGAACAATGACATGCCGAGAACCTAGCTGAAGCAGGCTTCGGGGGGGCGGGTGCTGTTGCCGAAGTGTGATACCCGCTTTGCGAGTGCCCACACCATGCTCCAGCGCCTCCTGGACATGCGTCCTTTCCTGCTGAGGCTTGTGAATGCCAACTCATGGAAGGAGATGGGTGGGCAACGTGATGGTGCATTCAAGCAGAGGAAGAAGATGGTGCGCAAAATCATTCGCCGGTGCGTGTTCTGGTTGCAACTCCGCCAGATGCGTGACCTGTTTAACCCCCTTGTCACAGTGCGGCGCCTTGCAGACTCTCCAGGTGGTGCGTGAGGAGAGATCTACGAGGGTCTCCTGGATGCCACGGCAGATCTCAAGGCCCTCGCCCAGCCCAAGGGATGCAAACCTGCGCATGTGGCTGCACAGTATATGAAGGCAGCCATGGCCAGCCTAGCAAGGCGCTGGACCAAGGACATGAGCTGCCCCTTGTATGCAGCTGCTCGGCGGGTGCACCCCACCCACTTTGGCAATGACCTAGGAGGGGATGTCAGCATGGTGCAGGCATGGGCGCATGTGGTGGACGCCTTGGTGCCGTAGCGGAAGCATGATGAGCTGTAGAAGGAGTTGGACGCTTTCCAGCTTGGCCGTGTGACGGTGACTGTCATCCCGCTCATCACTAAGCGGCTCACTGAGAAGGCCAGAGCTGCTGTGGCGCGGGTCATTGGTAAGGACCTGCCGGCATATGAGTGGGCTTCACTCCACCTTGCCCACCTCCCCAACCTTCGTGCACTAGCATTGAAGCTGCTCACGCAGCCATGTGCCTCTTCTGATTGTGAGCGTGCATTTTCTACGCACCAGCTCATTCACACTGCCCGCAGGAACAGGCTGCATGTGAAGACGTTGGAAACCCTGGTCCGCACGAACGTGTGTCTGAGAAAGCAATACAAGGGTGAGAAGACACGATGGTACCATGACGCCAGCTTCCTCACTGAGGATAAGTCTGACAGTGAGGATGACGGAGAGATAGTGGAGGAAGTACAGGAGGACAATGAGGGTGGAGAGGAGAGGGGGGCTGAAAGCTCGGATGAGGAGATGGAAGAGGAAGAGGAGGTGATTGTGGAGGGGGAGGAGGAAGAGGGGCAGGGGCAGCAGCAGCAGCAGAGGGTGCCTGCAGTGGTGATGGTGGATCATGGACCATCCTATGCTGGGCCGGTGCGTACCCGAGAGGAGGTGGAGATGTGGGAGGAGGAAGCTGCAGAAAATGGGTCTTCACAGGGAGCAGGTTCTGGTGGAGGAGGTGCAGTAGTGGATGCACAGGATGAGGGTGCAGCAGAGGGTGGAGTTGGTGGCAGTGCAGCCCAGGATGCAGCAACAGGGGGAACAACAGAAGAGGGTACAGGTGTGGCTGCCACAGTGGGAGAAGGTGCTGGTGCAAGTTCTGCAAATGACCAAGCTGAGGATGACCAGAGCACTCCAGCTTGCGATGCCGTGGGTGGAGGGGCAAGCATGGAAACGAGGAGCACTGCAAACGTTATTGCCAGCAGCAAGGTTGCTGCTTCTGCTAGATTGGCTGTCAAGGCACTGGCTGCAAAGAGAGCCTCTAGAGCAGTAGCAGCTGCCAAGGCAGCTAAAGCAGCAGCAGCTACCAGTGCAGCTAGGAAGGGAAGGAAGCATAAGAAGGGAGCAGAGTAGAGGAATGATGTTGCAATGCTGTGCTCTTTGAAATCTAAATTTCATGTTTTTCAAGCACATTCATTTGCCATGTTGGACCATGATGCAATGCCTCGTACAAAGTTGAAATTCAGCACAAATGTCTCTTTCATTGTATACAATAAGACAGGTGAAAGTAATGCTGTGCAATGCACATGGTAGTGTACCATGGTGATGCATACTCAGTGGTCAGCTGTGCCAATGTCATGTTTCTGGCACTGATTTGAAGAAAAAATGGACATGTGGATGATGACTTGCTTTGCTTTGGTATTATGTCATAGGAGGCTTAGGTTGAGCTTACAAATTTTGTCCCTAATTCCCATAATGACTTGGAACCTGTTAAACACTAGTTTGTAGTAGACAGACCCCCCCCCCTCCTTAGAACTTCCGAGGTGCCGGGGTGGCCGATGTGGCTAGGGACCACATCGATGCACCGAGGTGCCCATCGATGTACCGCTGTTCGAGGGGCCTAGGTCAACACTGATNCAGCTGTGCCAATGTCATGTTTCTGGCACTGATTTGAAGAAAAAATGGACATGTGGATGATGACTCGCTTTGCTTTGGTATTATGTCATAGGAGGCTTAGGTTGAGCTTACAAATTTTGTCCCTAATTCCCATAATGACTTGGAACCTGTTAAACACTAGTTTGTAGTAGACAGACCCCCCCCCCTCCTTAGAACTTCCGAGGTGCCGGGATGGCCGATGTGGCTAGGGACGACATCTATGCACCGAGGTGCCCATCGATGTACCGCTGTTTGAGGGGCCTAGGTCAACACTGACTCACAGTCTCTCTTCTTTCCGTTCTGTATACGTCGGAGGGAAGGGAATGGGCGACCATCACACGAGGGTGGATGAAGTGGCAGGCCTTGTCTCCGAGGCGGGATAGAGCACCATGAGGCACAGGGGTGTACGGCCAAAAGAGGAGGGCTGGAGCGATGAATCGGATCATCACTCATGGACGAAGGTGACGATGGAGCAGCTGAGTCGGATGGATGAAGGTGCGTGATGGCAGCAACAGAAGGAGGAGCGATGATGGAGTCGAAAGGAACAACGATGGCGGAAACTGAAGGCACGCTCAAATCTCTTGTGGTAGTGTCTCCATCGAATGTCATACTCAGATCTGGTACAAGATCCTCCCTGAGTATGGGTGTGTGAGATCCTGGTAGTGGAAAGCTCGTGCCGATAGTACTAGTGCTCCCCTACTTTGAGAATCGCTCACGCGCTGCCATCACCTCCCGTTGCAACATCACTACACGCTCCCGCAGATCAGCGTAATCTGCCTCGGACATGTGGAGGTGGCCCATGTCTGCCTCGCGTAGGATAAACTCTGTCTCATTGGATGCTACACACTTAGAGTGTAGAAGTCGCAAGTACAGCTCCATCTGTATCTCTGCTACTGAAGACGATAGAGTCGGTGCTGCTGCATCCTCCTGGGGGTCAACCAAACTCGTAATGTGCTGAGATGCTAGAACATCGGACGCAACTAGAGGTGTCGCATCCACACCACAACTTTTGTCAGTCATACGAGGAGGAATGAGCATTCGTGTGCCAAGAGAGAAGGAGGAGGAGTCGTCAGAGTCCGTAGAGCATGTGGAAGTGTCGTCCGTGTAGGTACTGCCACTCTCAACGGCGATGTGATCATTAGGGTCACCTGCAAATGAACACGAGAGGGTAGAACTCCGCTTGTGTTGACGAGGTGACTCCATCCGCGTGGTAGAATCTGCTCCACTGTCCTCGACTGCCGGCATAGTGGACACAGGTGTGCAGGACTCCAGCTCGAGAATGCCCATCAAGGCGACCAGCAAGCGTAGCTGGCCCTTACGCACCGTCTCGCCGGGAAGACTGGTTGTTGTCACATGCGCAATAATGGAGTGAGGACCACCATCTGACTTCGTCATGTGTGTCGGTGCTCCGGCGTGTGTACGGGAACTCGTAGACTCTGGGAAGATGGGCAACTCACGCTGAAGCTGGTCGTCACGTAGCGCCGATGACATGGTGGAGCCTGTTGTGTCTGCTACAGTACATGTCCCATTGAAATCTCTCAGAACTGTTGCTGTCAAGAATGTCTCAACCTCTAAAGGACCAGCTGGCCGACTCTGCTCATGCACTACAATTGCTTTCGGGCTGGTGTGAGCCTCGTGCATCAACACCCTTGGAAGTCCATATGGGGCATTCCCATCCGGACGATACTCGTGTGCCATCGCTGGGCCGCTACCGGTCGGAGACACGAGTGGCACCATCCAGGCATGCTGAACTTGCACTCCTCCTATTGTAACCTGCTGCTGCAGAACATCCGGCTCCTGCCCCAACGTAAACTGTGCCACCGCCGGACTGCTACCGGTCGGAGTCGCAAGTGGCATCGCCCAAGCACGCGGAACCTGCACTCCTCCTGATGCAACCTGCTGCTGCAAAACGTTCGGCTCCTGCCCAAACGTAAACTGTGCCACCGCCGGGCCGCTACCGGTCGGAGTCGCGAGTGGCACCACCCAGGCTCGCGGAACCTACACTCCTCCACATACAACCTACTGCTACAGAACATCCGGCACCTACCCTAACATAGATTTTGACCTCAATGACATGCATGTCTCAAGCATTGCAACCTCCACCGGACTAAGGGTGTTCACGATTCAGGACTCTCAAGTCTGAGCCCAGACTCGGACTGGCAAGTCCGAGTCTGGGCCCAAACCCGAACTTGCAAGTCTGGACCCAGACTCGCGATTCCACAGACTCGCAAGTCTGGGTCCTTTTGACTCGCAAGTCTAATCTGTCAGACCTGCAAGTCTATGGCCATAATCAGACCCATAGATTCTTATTTTCTCTCTTTTTCATAGTGGTTGTTCTCAATGCCATTGAATATGCTCATACATCCATGACAAGGGCCACACAAGCTAGATTTGTTGTGTTTTCACTTTGTGATGACAATGTTTTACTCCATGTCTCATATCTTATGAGCACCTCTTGGACTTGCGAGTCCGAGTCGAGTTTGGGACCTTGGACTTGGACTTGCGAGTCTGACTTACGAGTCCCACCTTTTGGCCAACAACTTTACGCCGGACTGGTATGAGTCTGCTGCACACACTCCCCCAAAATTCCATTAGACGCATCCCAATCCGTACGGGACTCCTGTGCTACCACCGGGCCGCCACCAGTTGGAGTCGTGAATAGCACCGCCCAAGGATGCCGTGTTTGCGCTCCTCCTGATACAACCTTCTACTACAGAAGATCTAGTCCAGCTTGATGGCACGCAAGTCTCCACCATGAACGCCATGTCGGGATCAGACTCCACGTCATGTGCCATCACTGTATCATTTGAATCTCCCTGAGCTGACGCTCGGGCACCACAACACGGCGCGAGTGCGGATCCTGTCGCTAGAGTCACAGCAGGCAATTTGCGGTGATCACAGTCCCCCTTGACAGGTACAGTAACGAAAACGGAGGAGGTGGAGGATGTATGAAAACCGGCGCGAGAACAACGTGCGGAGCGTTGACGCCGATGCCGCGTACACACGACTGGAATGATTGCATAAGGACATGTCATCTCAAGGTGACTTCGTGGTAGCAGGTGAATGGAGGATCGAGAGGATGGTGGCAGCCTGGGACCGGCCAGTAGGTGGAGCTGAAGGGAAACCATCGGATGAGAAAGGAGAAGAGGATGAAGGTGATGTGATGGAGGAGGCCATCGACGAAATAGTAGCAGAAGCACACTCAGTTACGACGAGGTCACAAAGCCGCTACACCATCTGCCTCAGGCCTTGGATCTTGGCGAATATGGTCACCAGAGTTCTAGCTAGGGGATCTACCAATGTTGGCAAATCCGTATGCTATGGAGAACACAGGCTCGGATGAGGCTGAAGCCAAGGTGGATGCCAGCCCTGAGGGCGCATCCTGTAGCGACGCCAACCATGACGTCCCTCACCATACTAGTAGCAGATAGATAGGTGCCAAGGACACACACCTACTTCCGGTGGTGAACACCAAGCCACGGGAGAGGATGACACTAGGAGAAAGTCACCCCTGTAGGTCACGGCGTCAGGGTCTGAAAGTGTAATTAGACGAGATGAGCTGCATGACCACAGCACGCCTGGAGAAGGGAGTCTGACCAGCTGTGACTACTATTGTTGCTGTCACTGAAGGAGAAAACACTGCTCCAAGAACAGAAGGTGGGACAGCTACAGGTGTGGCTGCTGCTCCAAGTGGTAGAAGACCAAGCCCTAAGAGATGGACAAACCCGAATACGCCGTCGATCCTACGGATTGAAGTGCAAGGACCAATCCACGGACCCCACAGAGACGTCGGTCCACAACGCACCTCAAAAAAGAAGTCGCTGCTGATGACAGTCCATTTTTGAATGGGTAGGAGGGACTACAAACGCAGCTGCAACTGCCCCTCACTATCTAGTTGTTGCAACTTCGCCCGCCACTGCTCTTGCTGCTACGAAAGTTGCTACTGGTATGATGGTAGAAGTTGTACGATTGTTTTCCTCTCTGTCCCTTTATTGTTATTATTATTATTATTATATTCCTATTGCCCTCAACCCCTCCTTTTTTTTGGTTCCTTTCCCCTCACCCTCCACCCAATTTTTTTTTCTCTTTCACCACTCACTCTCAGGTACACCCCCTTCATTTTTTTCCTCTTGTCCCCCCTGTTCTCGATTGCCCCTAATTTGGGACAATGGGGAAAATAATGGGGGGGGGGGCTAGCCTTTTCTCACACGCAAGCTTGCTCGTTTTCTTGCTGGTGCGAGTGAGCCTAGTGGGAGCAAGGGAACAAGGGGGGGAGGAGGACGGCCCCTCTCTCACCGTCGGCCCCCTCCGTTGGTCGGCCGACGAGGCCGACGGGGCCGAGGGGGCTCACGGGGCCAACGGGCCCCCTCTGAGTGGAGCCCTGATGGGATTCGAGGGGACCCCTCTGAGAAAGGGGGGGTGCTCAGAGGAGGGCTGCGAGGCCCTCCTCGCTTTGGCAGTAGCAACTACAGTGGGAGGTGTAGCTACTACGGTTGCTGTTGTTACTGCTGTTACTTCTGCTACTGTTGCTGCTACTATTGCTACTACTGCTTTGTATAATAGCTGCTGCTATTGCTTGCTACTTGCGCCGCTACTTCTGCTGTTGTGTAGCGCTGCTGCTACTGCACCTTGCTGATGTACACCGATGTTGCTTGCTTTCGTTGCCAATGCTGCTGCTGTTGTGTGCCGCCGCTGCTACTACTACTTCTACGTGGCATAGCAGTTGTCGCGGCTGCTACTGCTTGCTGCTGCCGTAGTTACTTCTGCTGTTGTGCGTCGCCGCTATTGCCACCGTTGTTTTTGTTGTTGCTGTTGTGTAGCACAGCAGCTGCCGCTACTACTGCAGCCGTAGGCGCGTGAATGCTGCCGCCCGCCACTACTGCTGCAATTGCCACCGCTGCTGTCGTTGCTGTGAGCGGCTACATTAATGCCACTCCTCCTACCGCACGGCACAGTAACTGCCTCTACTGCTACTGCTCCTACGTCTATTGCCGCTACTATTGCTGCTGCAACAACCATTGCTACTGCTCTGCATTGCTCACCGCCCCTTTGGCGATTAGGTGTAGTCACTTCATGCTCCTTCATGCTGCTGATAGCGAAGCGCCACGTGATGCGTTCTCTCTGCGTTCCGTCCACTACAGCTGCTTCTGCTGCTCACACGCCCCCTTGTGCTCTGATACCAAATTGGAAATTAAGTAGGGCATGCAAGCCCATGCAAACATGAACATGAGATCTGTGTATGAGTGTAATACAAGATGGCAAAGATTTGGCTAAGTCTGGAATGCATAATATGAAAAAACAAGGAGAGGAATACAAATGAGCCCCCTATGGGCCTATATAGGGGCGTCGGCAGCTAGCCGCATCGGGTCCCGTCATCCCCGATGAACCCAAACGAGTCAGCGGGGAGAGCACACTGCGTACACCACGATAACAATCAACGGTGGTCTCCTCGAGGCACTGGATCAGCTCTCCATGTGCCCGGGTCTCGACCAACGAGAAAATACGAGTAGTGCTAGAAAATCTCGGAATCAGTGTCCAGACATCACGCACGGCTTTCCGAACATCAGAACTACTACTACAGCCACCGGGTCTCCTCGTCGTACCGGTACAGTCCACTGGATGTGCGGGTCTCAACCCATAGAGAAAACTCTCCTAGCTCCCGAAAAGCGAAGAGGGCTGCCGGAATGCATCGACCGCATCTCGTGGACGCTGTCGTAGGTGCTAGAGAAGTCTCGGGACACTCCGGAGGCCCGTCGTGTCATCACGCTTTGCTCTACCCTATACCACCAACGTGGGGTATATGGGTAATCCACCGGCGTCGGTCTTGACAGGTGGAATCCACACAAACCAACACTTGTTACTCAGTTCACCGGCCAATAAGAAAACAACTCTATTTTTAGGCTGACAATTTTTCTCAGTGAGCCCTGTTAGACGGCACAGAGTCCAAAACCCGGACGTCGGCCGTTTTGCCTGAAACTTAGACCATACCATGATACCGACGATGTGAACACAGGTGTGTGCTCAGAATCATCCAAAAAAATAGTAGTGAGGAATTATGGCTGTCCAAACCCAGGCAACACCTTTACTAGTCCCTCATGACAGCACTGCAATACTGGCATGCTCGAGCTCCAGGCCTAGGAAAACTCGGGCAGACTTGATATCTTTCATTTGGTATGCGGTGTGCACCAGGTACTTGACACACTGGATGGCAGCCATGTCTGGCAACGCAATGAGGAGATCGTCAACATAGACCAGGACGGCGGTAAAGGTCTGGCCTCGAGGGTTGATGTGCAGTGCGGGGTCAGTGTTGCTGCGCAAGAGGCCGTTGCGGAGGAGCCTGCGACTAATCTCCTGGTTCCAGCACCGAGGCGACTGCTTAAGGCCATAGAGGGCCTTCCGTAGCTGCCAGACCTTCCTAGTGCTGTCATCAAAGCCTGGAGGCTGCACCATATAGAGCTCCTCTCCCTTTAGCAAGCCATGAAGGAAAATGTTGCTCACGTCTATCTGATGTAGCTCCCATCTGTGCTGGGTAACCAGGTTGAAGAGCACTCGACTAGTGGAGAATCGGCCAACTGAGAAAAAGATGTGGTCATAATCAACGCAGGGACCTGAGCAAATCCCTTGGCTCTGAGGCGGACCTTGTATTTGTCCAAGGACCCGTCTGGCTTCCATTTGTGATGACAGACCTATTTGAAACCGATGGCCTTCCGACTTGGAGGGAGATCGACGAGGTCATACACATGGTACTCTTGGATAGCAGTGAGCTCGTCGGTGCAGGCAGCATCCCAGTGTACGGCCTCGGGGGAGGCTCGAGCCTCGCGTAGGATGGCTAGGTCCTCCGGGCGTGTTGTGGATCGGACTGCGAGGGCGTGTGCATCTCGAGCTCCAGGTGGGATGCGCGTGAGTGCAGCCTTGATGGCATACCGATGCTCTTGATGGAGCATGAAGTAGTCCAGTGTAGAGCATGGATGGAAGTCTGCAATGATGGCCAAAGTGGTTAGGCCGAGGGCCTTGGTGTCAGAGTCCCCACTCAGTATTGTAAGAGTGGAAGAGACACGTGGGGCGATAGGGGGCCGAGGCACCACAGGGCGCGGTGTGGCGGTCTGTGCACTCACTGACAGCCTGGGGTGGAGACTGTTGCCTGGACCACGTGTGTAGCACGGTAGGGCAGGAGATGGCATCGAGTCCGAGGTGCTGGTGGAGGCGGATGGGGCTGCTGGCACAGAGGGACCAGCGGACGTAGACGGAGCTGCCGACTCGGAGGCGCCAGCGGACGCGACTGGGATTGCCGGCCCGGAGAGACCAAAGGATGCGGACGGGGTTGCCGGCCCGGAGGCACCAACAGACGCGGACGGGACTGTAGGCGCGAAAGGGCAAGAAGACGCGACTGGGGCTGCTGGCCCAGAGGGACCATTGGACGCAGACGGATTTGCCGGCCCGGAAGGACCAACAGACTCAGATGGGGCTGCCTTCGCGGAGGGACTAGCGTATGCGACTGGGGTTATCGGTCCGGAGGGGCCAGCGGACAGGGGTGGGGTTGCTGGCCCTAAGGGACCAACAAACTCGGACGGGGCTGCCGGCGCGGAGGGGCCAGCGAACGCGACTGGGGCTACCGTCCCAGAGGGGCCAACGAACACTATCAGGGCCACCCGCCCGGAGGGACAGGCGGACGCGACTGGGACGACTGGCTTAGAGGGACCTATGGACAGGGCTGGGGGTGCTGGCCCTGAAAGACCAGGTGATGTGTCATCGGAAGCTGTAGGACGGAGGATGGACTCACCACTCCCCCACGCGACAGGAGGGACATTGACGCGGCGGAGCGAACGAGGTTACGGGGAAATATTTCCTCAAAGTAGAGGGCATTGCGGGACTCGATGATGGAGTGCCAGGAGGGATCCGAGAAGTGCCAAGCTTTGGACTGATAGGAGACACCAAGGAAGGTGAAAGGACATCCGCGAGGGGTGAGCTTGCCGCCTTACTGCCTGGCGGGCAGCCACACAATGGCCACGTAGCTCTAGACGCGAGCCAAGCGGAGGTCAGCCCGCTGACCGCACCAGTGCTGGTACAGCGTGGACTGGCGGGGAAGGGGGTCGTGGGGAATCTGGTTCCAAATCCATGTCATGTAGGCCATGGCTTTGAAGTAGAAGCCATCGGAGAGGCCAGACTCGACCCGCATGGTGCAGAAGGCATCAGGCATGGTGCGGTTCCTCCGCTCGGAGACGGAATTCTGGGCTGGTGTGTGAGGCACCGACGTCTCGTGGTGGATACCACGGGATGCAAGAAAAGTCGTGATCTCTCCCATGTACTTGCCATCGCGATTGGAGCAAAAGCGGTGAAGAGGCCAACCACACTCACGCTCCACACGGACAAGCCAGTCTTGAATGGCAGGAGCGGCATCGCTCTTCTACTGAAGGTAGAAGAGCCTGCCGTAGCGAGAGTAGCCGTCAGTGAGGGTGAGGACATATCGTCCATGCTCCCCAACGGACTCTGTAGGGAGAGGACCCATGACATCGGAATAGACCAGGTCAAGAGGGGTGGATGCACGGGAGAAATACTGAGGATATGTGGACCGGTGCATCTTGCCCTGAGCACAATCAATGCACTCCGTAGGACATGGCTCGGGGAAGGAGTCCCGGTCAAGGCACTTGGCCGGCTAGGTGCGGAGCATGCTATTGATGGCAGCAAAGTGGAAGTGGCAAAGGCGGTGGTGCAAGGGATGTGTGTACTGCAGTGAGAGCATACTGGTGACAAACACATGGCCTGTGATGGTTGACAAGGAGGGGATGGAGGGAACGGAGGACAGACGAGGCACATTCCACAGGTTGTCACGGGCGGTGGCATGCAGAACGAAAAGACTGGACGGATGTAACGACACAGTGTCAACACCACGTGAGTGCAAAACTTCCATGCTCATGCGGTCAAGGACAGTGAAGGACGGGAGACTGAGCTCAAGATCTGGGACGAAGAGGACATCAGAAATGAAGACATCACCGGCAGGACCACGGAAACGAACGACTTTGACGCCACGTACAGGTAACACGTGTCTGGAGCCCATCCAGACACCAGACACATCCCCAACATGACCAAGTAAACTGAAGGCCTTGCGAGAGGCCATCATCTGATGCGTGGCCCTGGAGGCGATGATCCACGTCTCAGCATGGTCTTGGACTGGAGTCGCCAGATCACTAACAACCACATGGAAGTAAGCAAGAGACGCGGATGCGGTGGATGCCGACGCGAACCGAGACTGCCAATCATCAAGCCACACGACGTCGTCATACAGAGGGGTAGAGGAGAGTATGGGAGACATCGAAATAGATGAGGAGGCAGGACACGACCACAGCTCAGTCTGATTCATGCAGGGTAGGGTAGACGGGCAGGAGATGATGCAAATCGCACATAAATGGGTAGGAGGGTGAGGCAGGCCGAGCTGGAGCGCGATGAGTTGCTCCAACCGACACTCACGAGTGGATAATCGGGGAGTGTAGACTGAGTATAGGGTGACAGAGCCGGAGCTCGGATAGGAGGAGGACTCCACCGATGATGGAAACAAAGGCGCTGACGGCTGCGGATGATGCTACTATGGAGCTGGCGACGGCGGGACCAGTGTGGCTGTCGGAGGAGTGGAGGAATCAGGGCCAGCGACAACTACGGTGGTAGAGGCAAGACGGTGCTCATGCTGGCGACACATGGTGGCGATGAAGTACACCTCGTCCGTCGGTAGCGGGCACGTGTGCTACCTGTGTCCTGGCTGGCCACAGTTGTGGTAGACCAAGCCACCACCATTGAACCTGGTCGGCTGCTACTACTGCTGCTGGCCCTTGCTCTTCTTGCCCTTGCGCCTCTTCTTCCATGACAACGAGGAGCTAGTGGATGTAGCTGGTGCGGGGGAAGCGACGGCCACGGAGGCGACGGCAAGGGAGGCGACGACCTCTATGCGCTGGATACGTGACTCTAGACGAGCTTCCTCAATCTTGAGAAAGAGCTCGTATGCCCAGGGCATGAGGGTGCCCTGGGCCGCCATCGTGGAGAGGACGTCCTAGGTGTAGTGGACAAAGACGTCGGTGTACGCGTCGGTGGCACCGCGCTTGATGGTCAGGAGCGCAGCCAGAGGGGGTGGAGCAGAGGTGCTTTGGCCACGGAGAATGTCCTCAGCCTGCTACTAGTGTGAGGTGACCGTCTCGGTCTCCCCTATGTGCATGGAGTTGAACTCCCGTAGCAGACGGCTGGTATCAGCCTTGCTGGATAGGCAATGGGGACGGGTAAGGACGTGCCATGCGGTTGCAGGGTCTGGGACCCTGCCAGTGGTGAAGTCGCTGAGGAAGGGCTCTATGGCTAGGCATGATGCCGGTGGAGCGACTGGGACGAGGGCGCGTACGGCGCAACCAGCATCATACAGCTGGTCGGCCTGGGTTGAGTCATACAGAAGAGTGTAGTATGCTCATCGGCCCTCATTCTCTGCCCACATGTGGAAGCTAAGCTCCCAGCTCCGAAACTGTTTGCCGGCATGAAGCGGCGGGGGTGGGGTTCAAAAGTACTTTGTCCTGCGGTCGGCACCTAGAGTTGGGCCAAGAACTGAGGACACTATCTGCCTCTGGCCTCTGCTACTATGCCAGGTAATGCATGGCAGCAGACACAGTGGGACTGGCGTGTCCACGAGGATGGAAGGGAGGTCGGTCAATGGTGTGTGTATGTGATTCCAACGACTGTAGTGTTGAAAGTTGCTGCATCAGTGCGGTAAGCTATTGCTGAATGACGGCTAGTGGATCAAGGGAGCCGGAGACGAAGCCTGTGGACTGCTTCTGCTGCTGATGCTACTGCTACTGCTGATGTTGCTGCTACTGCTGCTGGTATTGCTACTGCAGCTACTGCATGAAAGGGGGGCTAGGGATCCCCGCAACAGAGGAGGATCCCTCCCCACTGGGGCTGTTAGCCATGTTTTTGTCTGTTTTTTTTTTGTGTGCTGCTAATGCTTGCTACGAGTAGCAAGATCGCTACTTGCTCCACGCTGCTTGTTGCAGGCTGCGAGCAGCGAGCTCATTACGAGCAGCTTGCTACTGGCTGCGAGCATCGGGGTGCGAGCAGCTGCAGCTACAACTGCAGCTGTTGCTGATGAGAGTTGTAGCTACTATTGCTACGAGCTGCTGCTGGCTGCTGCTTCAGCTGCTACTACTGGCTGTTGCAGGCTGCTACTCGCTGTTGCTCACTGTTGCTGGTGCTGCAGCCAGCTGTTGTTGCTAATCGCTGATGTTGTGCACTGCTACTACTACAAGCTGCTGCTGTTGGTTGCTACTGCTACTTGCTGCTGCGAGCCGCTGCTACTGCGAACTGCCGCGACCTGCTGCTGCTGTCGGCTGCTGCTGCTGCGCACAGTTGCTAGTGGCTGCTAATACCACTACTCACTATTGCTGCAAGCTACTGTTGTTGTTGCTGCTTGCAGCATGCTCATACCTGGTTGATGTTGCGATGTGCGTTGTTGTGGTGCATGACGTTGTTGGCCGCTCACCTCCTTGCGTCACGCGTGGGGTCAGTGCTATCCCAAAAGTCATGCAGCATTTCCCGTGGCCCAGTGGCCGTGGGGAAAACTTTGACGCCGCCACCAGGTTGGTCAATGCTGCTGGAAAAGTCCGGCAGCATTTCCCCTGCACTGGCACGTGTGGGGATCTGGCGGCGTTTTCTGGCACCACTACGCTAGTCTTCTGCTACTGCTACTGCGTTCTGGCTCTGATACCAAGCTGGAATTCCTAGGCAGCAAGTTGGGGCAACAGCGTTGTTGATGCAGCTTGCAGGCATCCACGCTCGTTGCTCATTCAGCTTCTCCCTCAGTCTGCTGCTCTAGAATCTGAGTTTGAGTGCTCCGGGTTTGTTACTCAGAGATGCGCGCGCCAGTGTTCGCGCCAGAAAGCAGCTGTGAACCAGAAAGAAATGAATAAGGATCAAGAATGAGACACAATGGGAGACCCCTCCAAGAACTAGCCTCCCCCAGCTCTGTACAACTTGTTACTCAGTTCACCAGCCAATCAGAAAATAACTCTGTTTTTAGGCTGGCAGGTTTTCTTGGTGAGCCTTGCCAGATGGCCGACAGCCCAAAACCCTGACATCGTCCGTTTTGCCTGAAAACTAGAACATACCATAATATCAACGTTGCAAACACAGTGGTGCGTTCAGAATCAGCTAGAAAAATAGCAGTGAGGATTTATGGCTGCCTAAACCCAAGCAGCGCCTACACTAGCCCCAAGTGACAACAGTGCAACGCTAGCATGAGATTTGGACCCTAAGCAGAGCAGGACGTTGCAGACACAATGGTACAGTTAGATCCAGCACTTGACGCATGTAGACAGCATCCGTAGTGGCAGTGACCGCCAGCGGCCCGACCACCAAGGAGGCCTGCCGATGGAGCTGAGCACGTCGCCGGATGGAGGAGGCTCCAGCGAACTACATGTAGTCCTCAGCGTGCGTCGGCTCCACCGGACGACACTCCAGTGGCGTCGAGTCTCGCCGTCAGTCATCTGCACGCCAATGTACACAAACCGGGAGGACACAACAGAGCACAATGAGAGATGTGAGAAGAAACCAACAACTCGAATTGTCTCGTGCGAGACGAGATGAGACGAGACCGAGACGCGTCACATGTCATGCGAGATCGAGACGAGAATCTCATCGCAGTGTGATTCTTGCATTTTTTTCCCAGTGGACCTGCCACATGTGCCAAGGCCTTTAGAGCCAATCGGGCACTGGATCTGTTAGAACAGAAAGTGGGCAAACCCAGTGAGCAACCCGCACTGTTTGGAAACAATCGCGGAGGGTCAACACTGACATTACAAAACATGACGTAGTCCTTTTTTGTAAACAAACAAATGAATTCATGAGTTTTCTAGTAGGTTCAATATGTCAAATGTTCTTTCCCAATCATTGACAATAGTCTTTTTGGTGTGTGTGGAAGTCCCACATGGTGACCTCTGGCCTCGTTGCACACTCACCTCATTGGTGCAGGCAACTAACCGGAGAGAGACGGCTGATCCGACGGTGACAGGACCTCATGACTCATCACTCCTGATTTACGTGGTCACTTGGGCTCGGACATATAGTCCGATCACTCACAGCTCGAGGGTAGCAAGCTAGAGTGAGCTCGCTGCTCGTAGGCTCGCTACCCGTCCCGCAGCATCTAGTGCGCCTATGACTCTCTTATTTCGCCTTTGCTCGTTCTAGCTCCCGTCAAGCAATCCATGGCCACTCTTGGCCCTACTTGACTCGTTGCACTTGCTTGCTGCATTTTGCTAGTCCATGAGGTATGTCTACTGGTATCAGAGCAACTTCACAGGAGAACGGGCTCTTTCGGCGTTGGTTTACTCTTCCGCCGACTTCATTCCTGGGCCGCAATTCTGGCAGTCACTCTTGACGCCACGTCCTGCTGGACCTTGCATACCATCTTACCGCCACAGCCAAGTCAGCAGAGCAGCAGGTCCGTCACTTCTAGGCTGTCGCGCTGTCTTGCTGCTCTGGCTCCTTGCCACTCTAGGCGGCTAGCTTCTTGCGCAGCCGCGACGTTGACATTGACTCCATCCGTAAGTTATGGATCTAACCACAGCTGACTGTTGCTTAAGTCCCTCGTATGACTCATCAAGTGCCTTGAACCACAGCAGGGACCCGGCCCGCTGCCACATTCCAGGCAGCAGCTAATCGTGCGACAGCAACAGCAGCTACGGCCAGTGCAGCAGCAGCCAAGGTCTGTAATAGCCTAGGCCCGCAACAGCCAAGGCCCACAGTAGCCAAGGCACGTAGTAGCCGAGGCACGCAGTAGCTGAGGCACGCAGTAACCGAGGCCCTCAGCAGCCGAGACACGTAGCAGTCGAGGCTCACAGCAGCTGTTTCTCAGAACAGACGAGGCCTGTAGTAGCAAAGGCCCGCACCAGCCAAGGCCCGTAGCAGCTTAGGCCCGCATGAGCTGCTGCTCGCAACAGCCAAGGCACGCAACAGCCAAGGCCTGCAGTAGCCGAGGCCCGTAATAGTTTAGGCCCCCAGTAGTTGTTGCTCGCATTAGCCGTGCGTGCAGCAGCAGCAGCAGCCACGGCCGGCATAGCTGCACCCTCTAAGCCGCGGTAGCACCACCACCGTGGTGGTGCAAACCGTCACGATGGCTCACCTCGAGACATCGGGCGTGGCTCCACCAGGTGAGCATAGCGGGGATCTTCTGCACACACCACCAAGGTCAATGCACCGTCATCCTCAAGTGCGGCACAAATTCCGGTAAGCCCCTCATATCCATACACTCTTAGGGGGATTCAGAGTCACACCGCTGCTGAGGTGGATGCCGCTGTATCAAGCTTGCATGCTCTCTTACACCAGGACACCGTTGACCTCTCGCTGACTTTCACACGTGCTGCCATAACGTTGATTGACACTACTACTGCAACTGTCGCCACATTTTCCGCTGCAGCTCGCGCGTCTTGTGCTCTCGCCTCCACTTCGGCAGGGCGGGCAACAAAGTCGTATACAGAGGCAGCAGTTGTAGCAGGTCCTATTGCAGCAGCAACTGCAGATCTGGGCACGCAGATTGCTGCAGCTGCTTCTGCTGTCGCTTCTGCAATAGCCACTACATCAACTGCTATCTCCTCCGCCGCATCTGCTGTCTGCACCATCAGCCGCCTTCAGCCTCATCGCAGCTGCTATTTCCATTGCTGCTGCCCTCACTACTGTGGTGGTAGCTTCTTTCGCTGGTTCTCTTGTCCTAGTAGTCCCAGTTGCTTTCATGGTGTATGTCCTCGCTATTCCTCCACTTTGTGCTCTTCTTCACATCCCCTCACCTCCAATTGCTGCGTGAGGGTTCCCCTTACTTTTGCCTCTTCTACTGGTTCTCTGCTTCTTTATCCTGTGCGGTGGCTTTTGTGTCTGACTGGGGTCGGGTTGTCCTACAGCATAGCTCCAACGTGCCTTGTGCATTCCTAGTATTCCCACGCCCACTAGGACTGGGGAAACTTTGCCGATTTTTTTTGGCAGGATCTCTCTGTCGTCACCATGCCTGGTGAGGACGAGTCAGTCATAGCTGACCTGCAGCGTCACCTGAATCTCGCCCGTGAGGCTCAGCGTGAGGCTGAAGACCGCCTCAAGGTTGCGAATGATAATCGCACTGCCTTTGCTAATGAGGTCGCTCCCATTGTACTTAAGTGCCTCCCTGCTCCGCCAGGTAGCACTAGTGCTGGTGCTACGTGCACTCAATCCGCTGCCAGCACTGTTGCCACAAACTCCTCTGCCACTGCCAACCCTATCGCTGTCACTTATCAACATGACTTCTTTTTTGAGTCCCCTGTCCTTACACCTGGGCTTGCCTTCTCCTCTTGGGAAACTCGGTTCAGCGCTTGGGCTCAAGGGGAACGCTTCTAGGAGTGCTATTTCCCAGTGGTTGCCCCTTTCACCCCTGTTGATGGAAGGCCTGCTCGCGCCATTCGTGCCCTTATTGATGTTGCACCTGAAACCCTAGTCGATGATGTTTGCACCTACAATGCTGATCCAGCTGTTCAGCATCTGGCTGACCCGGTCGATGCCTATACCATGCTGCGTCGCCGCACCACGGTCACTGGTCAGGCTGCTCAGAGTGCGCTCATTGTTCAGTTCAACACACGCCTGATGCGTACTGATGAAACAAATGACGCGTAATGGGCTTGCGGTCTTAGGCTGCTTTGCGAGCTTGGCAATGCTGCTCGAGGTCAGCTGTGTGCTGTTGACACCATGGTCAATGGGTTAATTCCCGAACTCTCCGATCTCCTCCGTGCCATCGAGGCTGATGAGTTGCAACGTCTTGCCTCTCAGTCTATGCAAAGTCCAAAGTCCCCCCCCCCCCCCCGACATTGGTGCCCTCTAGGACTTCACAACTGAGAGTCTTGCGGCCTGGTGGACCAACCTCCAGAACAAACGTTTCCACCGTACAGCGGTGGCCGACGCTGCTGCTGCCACCACTTCCTCCTTTTCTTCTTCTGCTCCTGCCTCTGTGTCCATCTCCTCCACCTCCTCTTCATCCTCCACTTCTATGGCCACCGCCTTAGCCTCCCTCAGCCGTGGCTGTGGCCGTGGTCGTGGTCGGAGCAAGAGGAAAGCCAAGGAATCAGGACCATCTCGTGTTCCCGGTGAGCTGGTCTGCTAGAATTGCAGCTCCTCCGAGCACTTTGCTTGTACATGCCTTGCGCCCCATGACGATCTCCGTCTTGCACGCGCCATGCGTGCTCATAGGGTGTGCACTGGCGGCTCCTCCTTTTCCACTGCCTCTAGCTCCAGCTCCAGCTCCAGCTCCGACGCCACCTCCTGCTCGCCCAACTCCTCCTCTGCGCAGGCCTACTCCACCGCTGGTATTCCCTCCGCTCCTTCAGTCCCGTACCCCTGAGGCTGGCCACCGCCTTATGGAGCACCCATCTACGCTCACCCATCCTTGCCTGCCTAGATTCTTCTTCCTTGGTTTCCTTCATCCTTGGGGTCAGCTCCATCGTCGTCTGCGTCGTCGGTTGACAGTGAGCGCCAGCTGGAGTAGTCGCTCCTCTAGCGTCTTTACCTTCGCGATCAAGGAGGTGAGAGTGTGACTTTGCTGGCCAGAGGTCTCTTGTGTCAGACTGATAGCTGTCTTTTGTCGTAGATTTGCAAGAGTGGTCGAAGTCGTTAGAAAGTTTGGGAAGGTTCACTAGAGGGCGAGGGTTGTTGGCCGAATATCCTTTGGCCATTGGGGTGAAAATTGGGGTCTCGATGTGCGGTGGGCTGTTTTTGTAACAACAGAAACGCCCTCTCGGGAAGATTAGGGACTCGTGTACTTCTGGTACGAAATAATTCTCCCCCTTTTAGCCGCGACATCCCGGCGCGTGTGTAGATGTGGCCCAGTGACGATGGTAATAGCCGTTGATTCGGTGATTGAAGTCTCGAAGGTTGTCATAGGGTTCCCACCTGTTATGCGCGACGTCCTAGCTGTGCCACTTGACAAGATGTTCTGTCGTTTTGCCATGTCGTCAATGGCCGAGGATGTCCTCGATGATCCACTCTGTGTCTCCATCCACTTGAACGAGAGGAGGAGGGACATCCCTGCCGGGGAAGTTCTCTCCGGGGTCTCGGTAGTGCTTGATTCTGCTGATATGGAATACCGGATGAACTTGCATAGTGTCGGGGAGTTTGAGTCACACAACCACGAGGGTTCGCATGCGCTCAATCTCAAATAGTCCCAACCGTTGGGGTTTGATCTTCAAAGAGTCGGCTTTGTGAAGCTTGATATTGGTTGCGCTGAGAAGGACTTTGTCGCTGGCGATAAAAATATCGTCGCTGTGATGGCGGTCAGCTGCTCGTTTCATCGCCGCTTACGTCTTGGCATGGGTCAACCGTATTTCCTCTCAGATGGTGGAGAAGTCTCGGCATTGGATGTGAACCACGGGAATGCTACTTCGGCAATGCGTAGTCTCTTGGTGTGGTGAGAAGTTTTCCATACACCACTTCAAACGGAGTTTTACCCGTTGCGGTGGAAACTGCAAATTTATATGTGATTTCAGTGGTCGGGAGTCTTTGTGCCCAATTTGTCCCATGAGCTTTGCATAATTTTCAAAGAAGCTTCTTGAGCGTCTGATTGGTCCGCTCGGTTTATCCATCGGTTTGAGGGTGGACGCTGTTGATAACTGGATATGGCTTCTGTAGCAAGTCATGAACTCGTGCCAAAAATGGCTGATGAATTGATCATCTCTCTTGCTTCTGATGATCCTTGGTACGCCGTGTAGCCGTACGATGTTATTTAGAAACAACCGTGCTGCTCCTTCGATGGTGAAGTTGGTTGTTTTGGGATAAAATGGGACATTTTGGAAAACCTGTCGACAACCATGAGGATTGCGTGCTAGCCCTCGGGTGTGACTGGTCATCCCATAACGAATTCCATGAGGATGTCAGCCCATGGCTCCATTAAAATAGAGAGCGGCTCCAGATGTCCAGGTGGGCTTGTGCGACGAGATTTTTGCTCTTGACACGTGTCGCAGGATCTGCACAAGTTGGCCACGTCGGATTGCACCTTGTTCCACCAGTAGTTTTTTGCCAGTTTCTTGAGCGTCTTTTCCTCTCCAAAGTGTCCACCTGGACCGGTGTTGTGGCATTCTTTGAGCAGCATACGTCGAAGTTCATCATTCGGGGAAACAACCACCTGACGAGTAAATCGTCGTCGCCAATAGGGTGCATCGTACCAGGATTTTTCCCTGTCGTATCCGCCGTGCTGGTCGTATCCTTGTGTGAATAGCCACTCGAGATATGGATCTTACTACAGCTGCAACGTCGCTGCCTCAGCCATCAGATCTGGTCGGCGGCCGAGTGCATTGGCTGGGTTGGTTTTTCCTGGCCAGTACTTGATATCATAGTCAAAACCCCATTCAAGGAACTCCATCCATCAGGTTTGACGTCGACGAAGGTTTGTCCTTGTCTTAAAATATTTCAGTACATGGTGGTCGGTGTTTATGATGCATCGGCGGCACTCCAGGTAACACCACCATGTCTTAAATGCATGTACAACCGCCAGTACTTCTTTCTTGTGTACGGCGTAGTTGAGTTCCGGTCCCCACAGCTTTCGAGACATGTATGCAACTGGTTGCTTGGCGTTGCCATGGCCTTGTAGGAGGACCACACCGATGGCTTGATCTGAATCGTTTGTAGTCATGACGTAGTTGACCGTTGGATAGTCTAATCGTAGGGTTGGCGCCCAGGTTAGAGCGTTCTGCAAAGCGATGAACGCTTCTTGTTCGTTGTCTCCCCATGGCCACTGATTTTGTTCTCGAGTGAGGTCGAAGAGAGGCGCTGACACTTGGGCATAATCCCGTACAAAATACCGGTAGTTTTGGCAGAAGCCAAGGAAAACTTGAATGTCTTGAACGTTGGTCGGTGTTGGCCAATCAACGACCACTGCCACTAATTTTTTATCCATGGTGATCCGTCCACCTTTGATAATGTGACCCGAAAACTCGATCGAACGGCGACCAAAGTCGCACTTCAAGAGTTTTCCAAAAAGAATCTCTCTTCGGAAAACTTTGAGAACTTTTCGAAGATGTCTATTGTGCTCCTCCAGGGTGCGGCTGTACACCAGAATATTGTCGAGGTATACCACAGTAAAATCGTCAAGATACGGGTAGAAAATGTTGTTTTTTTCCGCCATGAACATCACTGGGACCTTCGTAATTCTGAACGGAATTACCGTGAACTCGAAATGCCCGTACTGAGTTCAGAACGTTGTCTTCTCGATGTCGGCGACTGGTGATGACCAATGCAAAAGTCAATTTTGGTGAAAATACGAGCTCCTCGGAGTTGGTCGAAACGTTTGTCGGCACGGGGAAGAGGATAGCAATTCTTGATGGTAGCATCATTCAACGCCTGATAGTCCATGCACTTCTGCATTTTGCTAGTTTCATTTTTTGCAAACAATAATAGCATGGCGTATGGTGATGTGGATGGGCAGATGAACCTCTGACCGAGCATCTCGTCGAGTTACTTTTTCAACTCAGTCCACTTGTGATCGCTCATCCAATAGGCCCCTCGTACTGTGGGTCGGCAGTCCAGCTTCAGTTTAATGAGATGGTTTATGTCTTGTTGAGGTGGTAGGATTCTCGGGAGTTTGTCAGGGAAGACGTGTGCAAGCTCTTGGAAGAGTGGTGTAAACTCCCCGGATACCATCACAAACTTTGTTGATGCTGATGAGGCTGATAAGGCTGATGAGGATGATAGGTTAGTTGCTACCGCTTCCGCTTCTCCCATTGGCTCGAGCCACACACGTGGTCCTCGTCGTATGTAATATTTGGCTATGTTGAGCGGTCTTGGCTGCATAGTTTGTGGCTTCACAACTACCATGGCTTCCTCTGTCGGTTCCACTTCTGTTGCTTTAGCTGTCGTCTTCCGTCCCACACACAGAAGTTGTTTCTTGGCACCATCGATTTCCACGTTGACGTCGGTACTATTCTAGTCGACCTGTGGATTGTGTCGGTGTAGTAAATCTTGTCCAAGAATGATTTTGTGGTCACTCATTGGACAGGACCTCCAGACCGTTACATCTTGTAAATCTCCCAACTGTAGTCATAATGGTTCTTAGAGGCATCGTATTTGCAATCTCCCTTCAACGTTTTTTTCCTTCAAGCACCCGTGGTTTGGTCTGCAAATCCAGCTTGCAGACCATGTTGTTGCTTAAGAAACTGTAAGAAGCTCCACCATCCAATAATGCTGGTACCGTTCTGTGAATCTTCCATCCTCGAGGTTGGACTCTTAGCAGTATCGCTAGTTGGTCGTCCTCGCACCCCTCGTCAAACATTGTGATCTTAGAAAACCTCTTCGGCATTGTAGGTCATTCAGATGGGCAATCGTTCGGTGCAGATTGCTCCTCACGGACAAGATTTGCGCCTTTTAATCTTGTCCTTTGCCATTTCCCAACTCATTTTTCTACGATTTGCCCCCCTTTTTGGCACGCTGCTTGCTCCGACAGTTGCAACGATGTGCCCAAATTTTGCGCAGTTGTAGCGAGTGTGCGTATCTCTTTGGTCGACGGTGTCCACTTCCATCGGAGTGGAGAAGTTCCCCGACTGGCATTTCCCGTTTCCACAATTATTGGGGTTGGGAGGCTGCTAGCCATAGGATTCCTGGATCCGAGCATTGTAGTCAACACTGTCAATTCTTTCTGCTGCTACGATCATCCGCAACAAGTCATTTTTTATGCCAAAGATGGAAATTGCAGGTCGGATGTCCCGCTTGAGTCCGTTGTTGTAGTGAAAACAGAGTTCGTTGGGGACGATTTATGTACCGGTGATGATCTCGCAAAATCTCCACGTGTACTCTGACACGCTGGAATGCTGACGGAGATGCTGGAGCTTGTACCGTGCGTCAGACTTCTCATTTAGTCATTCAAATCGTGTGAGCATTGGGCATGAGAATTTGTTCCTGTCGGTTGGTGGTGTCAATGCATCTTGCAATTGTGGGTTGATCTGCTCCACGGGTAGAACGCTTGCAGTCGGTGATATGAGACGGGTGTCGATCGCTGTTGATGAAGCCCCACCGGTCTCCTACAGTCATTGGATGGTCTTTAGATCTGACCACCAACTTAGCGCCGTACCACGCAAAAGCGCGGCCACGAGGTCAATCTCTTTTTGTTTGCTGTTGACCCTAGCAGTGGTAAAGTACACATCCAAACTCGTCAGCCACATCCAAACCATCGGTCCTTTAGAATTTGCAGGATCAAACGGTGGGGCCAGACGAATTTTGGGTTTTCTCAAGATTTGGGAATTCCTCTGGACAAGCATTGCTCCACATGTGCTTGTGTGGAGCTTGTGTTGCAAAGAGCCTCCATTGTGCCATTGAGTTGTTGGAGTAGACATTTGTTGATCCCCTCGAGCATGGAGATACGATTTGCAATTCCTTGTTGATCCGTGCCTGTCGTTCGGTGCCACCTGCTGTTCCCGCTGCCATCGTTGAGGCTGTTGGTAGGGACGGCTGGTTTACCGCCGTTGGATCAGATTGGTCATTGGAGCCGTAGGGGCCGATCCAGCTGCCGCATAGCCTGTAATGCCAGCGTTCACTGCCGCTTCAGGGTTCTTGTGCATAGGCACATTCTGCTCCTCCATTACCGAAGTCACCGCCGAAGACCCGCTGCTAGTCGTCGGTTGCGCTTGCTCGTCTCACGTCATAGTCCCAAATTCTTCAAAGTCTTGACGTGTGAGATCCATTGACGGCTTGTGCAATATAGTCCTCCGGATGTGTAAAGTAGTCGGATACCTCTCCAGCACCACTGCGCTCTGATACCAAGTGTTATTCCGAATGGAGCATAGATAGTGAACAGGTAGATGTTGTGAGGCAGAACACATTTTAGATTTTGGGACACTTGAGTAGTTTATAGTTAGTGGTAAGTGTACTTCGATGACAAGTGTCCAAATGATCAAAAGTATGTATACCAGTGTCGAGTTAAGAATGAGACATAGTCAGGGTCGTTGGGTCAATTTTTGAGTGACGCGTATAGAGTCGTGTCGTGAGTGATTGGATTGAAGAAGGCTCGCTGAGAAACCAGTGGGCTTCAAGAATCAACAGTGAAGATGCAAGATGCATCTTTATATATCCAGATTCGTCTCGGTGCGTCAAGAAGTTGACTGAAAGGTCGTGACATTTCTGTCGTAGATTCGCGAGAGTGGTCAAAGTCGTTAGAAAGTTCGGGAAGGTTCACCGGAGGGCGTGGGCAGTTGGCTGGATTACCCTTAGTCGTTTGGGTGAAAATCAGGGTCTCGATGCGCATTGGGCTATTTGTGTAATAACCACCACTCGAGAAGGCAAGGGACTCGTGTACGTCTGGTAAGTGACACTTCTGTTGTTGGCTCGTGAAAGTGGTCAAAGTTGTCAGAAGGTACGAGATGATTCGCCGGAGGACGAGGGCAATTGGCAGTAATGCCCTCGACCATCGGAGTGAAAATCGGGGTCTCGACGCGCGGTGGGCTATTTTTGTGATAACATAAATACCCACTCGGGAAGATTAGGGACTCATATACGTCTGGTACGTAGCACCGCCCCCCTTTTTAGCCGCGACATCCCGGCGCGCGTACAGATGTAGCCTGATGACGGTGGTGGTATCCGTTGACTAGGTGATTGATGTCTCGCAGGTTGTCGTAGGGTTCCCAACTATTATGCACGATGTTGAAGCCTCGCCACTTGACAATATATTCTGTCATTTTCCACGTTGTTGATGGCCAAGAATGTTGTCGATGACGTACTTTGTACCCTCGTCCACTTGTAGCGGAGGAGAGGGAGGCACATCCCTGCCAGGGAAGGTCCCTCCAAGGTCGCAGTAGTGCTCAAGTCTGCTGACATGGAACACCGGATGAACTTGCATAGTGTCGGGGATTTTGAGTCGCGGGACCACAGGGGTTTGCATGCGCTCGATCTCAAACAGGCCCAACGATCGGGGTTTGAGCTCTGAATATTTGGCTCCATGGAGTTGGATGTTGGCCAAACAAAGGAGAACCTTGTCACCTGTGGCGAACACATCGTCGCTTCAATATCGGTTAGCTGCTCGTTTCATCACAGCTTGTGTCTTCGCGATTGTGGAGAAGTCGCGGCGTTGGATATCAACTGCGGGAATGTTACTCTGGCTGTGTAATCCAGCTGTTGTGGTGGGTTGTTTGTCGTACACTGTTTATTTTGGATTTTTACCCGTTGTGGAGATTGCCAAATTATTTGTGATTTCGTCGGCTGGGAGTTTATGTGCCCAATCTGTCTTGTAAGGTTTGCATAGTGTTCGGAAGAGTTGTTTGAGCGTCCAATTGGTCGGCTCCATTTGGTCGTCGGTTTAAGGGTGAAACGTCATTTAAAGCAGGATCCGACTGTCGTAACGAGTCATCTGTTCATGCCAAGAATGGCTGGGAAATTGTTAGTCTCTGTTGCTTGTGATCGTTATCGGCACGCCGTGTAGCCGTACAATGCTTTATAGAAATAGCCGCACTGTTCCTTTGGCCGTGACAGTGGTTGTTGTCGGAATAAAGTGAGACATTTTGAAAAACATGTCGACAACCACAAGGATTGCGTCATAACCCTGGGGTGTGGTTGGTAGACCCGTGACGAAGTCCATGGAGATGTCGGTCCACGGTTCCGTCGGAATGGGGAGTGGTTGTGGAAGTCCGGGTGGCCGTGTGCGACGGGATTTTTGTTGCTGAAACGTGTTATGGGATTTGCATAAATTGGCCACGTCGGATTGCATCTTGTCCCACTAGTAGTGTTTCGCCAACTTCTTTGGTGCCTCGTCTTCTCTGAAATTTCCACCTAGATCAGTGTCATGGAATTCTTCAAGTAGCATGCATTGGATTTCATCTTTCGGGGAAACGACCACATGGCGAGTGAATCGTTGTCGCCAATAGGTTGCGTCGTACCAAAACTTTGCCTTTTCATATCCACCATGCTAGTCGTAGCCTCGTGTGAACAACTGCTCAAGATGCGGATCTCGCTGCAGTTCTAGTGTTGCTGCCTCAACCATCAGATCTGGTCAGTGGGTGAGCACGTCTGCTAGTTTGGTTTTGCCTGACCGGTACTTGATGTCGTAGTCGAACTTGGATTCGAGGAACTTCATCCATCGGGTTTTACGTTGACTAAGGTCCAGCTGCGTCTTCAAATATTTCAGCGCATGATTGTCGGTGTGTACAATGCATCGGCAGCATTCAAGATAACACCACCATGTCTTGAATGCATATACGACCGCCATCATCTCCTTCTTGTGTATGACGTAGTTCAGTTGCCATCCCCACAACTTTCGTGACATGTATGCGACCGGTTGCTCTCCGTTGCCACGATCTTTTAGGACCACGCTGATAGATCAATCTGAGGTGTTCATAACCAAGACATAGTCGACCGTTGGATCGGCCAATCGTAGGACTGGCACCAAGGTTAGAGCATTCCACAAAGCGGTGAACGCTTCTTAATTCGCTGTCTCTGTACCGCCACTCGTTTTCTTTTTGAGTGAGGTCGGAGAGAGGTGTTGACACTCCGGCGCAATCCGTATGAAGCGCCGTTGCAGAAGCCGAGGAAGACTTAACCGTCTTGGACTTTGGTCAGTGTCGGCAAATCAGCAACTGTTGCCAGTTTTTTGGATCCATGGTGATCTGTCTACCGTTGATGACGTGACCCAAAAACTTGATCGAACGGCAGCCAAAGTTGCACTTCAAGAGTTTTCCAAAAACAATTCTTGTTATAAAACTCTGAGAACGTTTTGTGGATGGCCATCATGCTCCTCCAGGGTGCGGTTGTACACGAGAATGTCGTTGAGGTACAACAGAAGACAGTTGTCAAGGTATGTGAAAAAATTTTGTTCATTACTGCCATGAACATTTCTGGGGCATTCGTATGTCCAAACGGAATATCGTGAACTCGAAATGCCCGTAGCTTGCTTGGAACGTAGTCCTCTTGATGTTTACATCTGCCACGCGGATGTAGTTGTCCATTTGGTGAAAATTTGAGCCCTTTGTACTTGGCAAAAATGTTCGTCAGCTCGGGGAAGAGGGTAGTGGTTCTTGATGGTAGCGTCTTTCAAAGCCCGGGAGTCAACGCACATCCGCATTTCGCTATTCTTCGTTTTCACGAACAGTACTAGTGCGGCGTATGGTGACGTAGATGGGCAGATGAAGCCTTGATCAAGTATTTTATCGAGTTACTTTTTCAACTTGGTCAGCTCTTGATTGCTCATTTGATAGGCCCCTCGAACTGTGGGCTGGCTGCCCAATTTTATTTTGATTTCATGGTCGATGTCGCATTGAGGTGGCAGGGTTTTTGGGAGTTCCTCGGGGAAGACTTCCGCAAACTCTTGAATGAGATGTGCAAAGTCTTCGGATACCATTGCGGACTTTCTTGATGCTGATGAGTCTGATGATTCAGCTGCTGCCATTGGCTTGAAATGCACAAGCCACGCACGAGCTCCTTGTCATATGCAGTACTTGGCCACGTTGAGCGGTATCGGCTACACATCTTGTCCCTTCTTGGTTCCTGCGGCTTCCTTTACTGCTTCCACCTCCGCCTCTTTGTTGTTGTCTTCCGTCCTACGCATGGAAGTTGTCACTTGGCACCATCGATTTCCACGTACACTTCGCTGCAGTCCTAGTCAACCTACAGATTGAGCCGGTATAGGAAATCTTGTTCGAGAATGATTTTATGGTCACTCATTGGACATGACCTCTAGACTGTTATATCCCGTAAATCTCCTACTTGTAGTCATAGTGGTTGTCTGAGTCTCCGTATCTGCAATCTCCCATCAAAGGTTTTTCCTTCAAACACCCCTGATTTGGCCTACAAATCCAGTTTGCGAACAATGTCGTTGCTTACAAAACTGTGAGAAGCTCCTCCATTCAATAGTGCGGGTACCATTCTGTGATTCTTGCAACATTGGAGTTGCACTTTTAGCAGTATCGCCGGTTGGTCGTCTTCGTACTCCTCGTCGAACTTTGCGATCTCAGAAACCCTTTGTGGTGTCGTAGATGGCTCATATGGGTGATCTTTTGGCATACATCGCTCCTCACGGACAAGAGTTGCGCCCTTCACCCCTGTCTTTTACCATTTCCGGACTCATTTTTCTAGGAATTCCTCCCTTTTCGGCCTGCTGTTTGCTTTGGCAGCAACAAGCGATATGCCTGACTTTTCCATAGTTGTAGCATGTGCATGTCTTTCTCTGGTTGACAGCTTCCACTTCCATCGGAGTCAAGGAGTTCCTTGAATGACGTTTTTCATTTCCATGAGGATTGTAGTTGGGAGGTCGCCAGCCGTACAATTCCTGGAGCCGAGCATTGTAGTCGGCACTACTGTCCTTTCTGCTACTATGATCATCCGCAGTAAGTTGTTTTGGATGCCAAAAATGGCGATCACTCACGGGATGTCTCAATTGAGGCCGTTGTTGTAGTGAAAACAGAGCTTGTCGAGGGCGATTGCATCAGTGATGATCTCATAAAATCTACGCGTGAACTCTGCCACGCTGGACTATTGATGGAGACGCTGGAGTTTTTACCGAGCGCCGAACTTGTCATTCAATTGTGCAAATCATGCAAGAATCATACGGGACAACTGGTTCCAATCGTTTGGTGGCATCAGCGTGGCTTGCAATTGCAGGTTGATCTGCTCCATGGGTAGAACGCCTGCCGTTGGCGATATGAGACGGGCGCTCTTGGCTGTTGATGAGACCCCGCCGGTTTCCTGCTGCCATTGGATAGCCTTTAGATCAGACCACCAACTTAATGCTGTGCCGTGCAAAAGCGCGGCCGTGAGGTCAATCTTCTTTTGATCGTTGTTGATCCCAGCAGCGGTGAAATGCACCTCGTAACTCGTCAGCCACATCGAACCGTCGGTCCTTTGGAATTTTCCGGATCGAACGGTTTGGGAGGGGCCGGGCAAATCTTGGGTTCACTCGAGAGTTTGGTATTTCTCTCCATGAGCACCACCTCTTGTGCACTTGCATTGCGAAGAGCTTCCATCTCGACGTTGAGTCGGTGGAGCAGATGGCTTTTGATCCCCTCAAGTGCGAAGATACGGTTTGCCAATTCCTCGTTGATCCGTGCTTGTTGTCCGATGCCACCTGTCATTCTTGCCACCGTCGTCAAGGCTGTCCGTAGGGGCGGCTGATTAACCGCCATTAGATCCGGGTTGGTCTTTGGAGCTATGGTGGTTGATTCGGCTGCCACATAGCCTGCCACGCCATTGTTCGCTGCCGCTTCAGGGTTCGCGTGCATATGCACATTCTGCTCCTCCATCGCCAAAGTCATCACCGAAGACCCGCTGCTGGCCGTCGGTTGCACTCGCTTGCCTCACGTCGTAGTCCCAAAGTTGTAAAGTCTTGACGTGCGAGACGTGTTGACGGCTTGTGTGAGGTAGTCCTCCAGATGTGTAAAGTACCATAGTGACACATGAATTCGAGGAGAAAAATATTTTTGCATTCGCACACAAAATTCGTGGTGAAAATAACTTATTGTTTGCACACATTTGCAATGAAATCAGTCGAAGTGGTGCACATGAACTGTTGTTTTGGGTATTATTTTTAGGGATCTGGAACGACTCTCGGTCCTTATTCCCATGACTTCAACGGAGCAACGGCTTCGTTGCACGAACGGCACATTTGAACGGTCATCTGTGCACACACATGATTTCGTTACGTGCGCCACGACGTCCGCCAATGGACGTGTGAGTTGTCCTTAGCGTTGCGCGGGACGCCTATAGCACTAGCCTTTTGCACGTCGCCGACCATAGAAGTTGCAGCCAATCCTCTGATTGGACTGTACACTACACAAAAATTGCAGCCATCATGAGTCGTCTGACGAGCTTTTTCTCCAAGGTTTCACGCGAATAACACCAGAAGAATGTCGCCCGCGCTCTCGCAGGCCCTAAGCCGGTCGCATGACCTCGTCGCGGCCCTGGACGTCCGCGCAAGAATCCTGTCGTCCTTCCACCGTCAGTGACGCCATCGGTCTCCAACGTCCCCATGGGACAGTCCACAGAGGGCCGGTCCGCGGACACATCGATCCACGAGGAGCTCCCTCGCAAGTGACAGCGGGTTGTGCTGTCCGACGATTCCGACGGGGACCCCGACCCGGCCGACGAAGCGCTTCCATCCCCCGACAGTGACGCTGGACACGACGACGATGAAGACGCGCATGCTGCCCTCATCGACAACATCGATGCAGCTGTCATGGCTTTCGTTGCGGTCGAGGACCTCGCTGCATGTGAGGATGCCGAGAAGCAGTTAGTGGTGGCCATCATGGCCGAGCTGGACGCAGAGGACGAAGACGACGCAGCCGTGGCCGAGCAAGATGGCGCCGAAGCGGAGTCTGCCATGCCAGTCGGGCATGACTTGTCTTCGTCATCCTCCTCAACTGCGGGCAGCTCCAAGCAAGGGGTGTACATGGATTGGTATGGCTTAGGCCATGTACCAATCATCCATGCGGCCGTGCAGCGGCACAACGGGTCCATCCATCACGCCATCAACTTTCTCAAGCACACTTATTGCACGCCAAGCACCCCATCCGTCTACGGCAAGCTGGCGTACAGCACCGTCAAGGGATGGTACAAACCATGCCTCCGAGTGCTGAAGCCATGCTATGCGTCCGCACTGGCTGCAGGTGGGCATCAGCCAAAGGAAGCAGCGTCGCACAGCGCCCCGCGAGTCCAGGGAAGCCGAGGCCGCAAAGGCTTCTTCGCCGACCATCCCGCATTGAAGGGGGAAGTACTGCGGGCCTTAGAGGCCATGCCAAAGAAGGGCGTTCCACTCAGCAGAGCGACCATAAAATAAGAGGTGCATGCGATCATGCGAGAGCGCGGAGTGGAGGAGTTGTGCGGCCGACTGAATGCTGAGCTGTTCAGCCGTAGCTGGTGCCGCAAGTTTGTGAGCTCGGAGCTCAACTGGTCATGGTGGTGCGGCACCACCGCATCCCAGAAGCTGCTGACTGATTGGGAGATGCGTGCGCTGGCCATGCATCGTCGGGCCGCCTTCTACATCGGACTACACAAGATCCCTCCGTACATGGTCGTCTATGCCAGCCACACTGGTGTCCACCTCGTCCCTGCGCCTCGGTATACGTACGCACCGAAGGGCAGTGACGAGGTCAAAGTGCGCGGCAAGGAGGACAAGCGACAAGTCACTTGCCTCGTCGCATGCGTCGCCGACGGTGGCGTCCTGCCATTCCAGGTCATCTTGACCGGCAAGACAAGTGCATGTCACCTGCATGGGGGCAAACAGTGCCACAGCGCTCAAGACATCCCAGTGGCACTTCACCCACACCGCCAACCACTGGGCGAGAGTGGGGACCACTCAGCAGTGGTTCTGCATGGTGTTGGAGCCGTACTTCGTGTGAAAGTGCACAGAGTACGGCCTCGATCACACGGCAAACACGCTGCTCCTAGTGCTAGATGCATGGCACCCACAGGCATCCGATTATTTTTACGCATGGGTACGTGAGAGGTTCCCCTGGGTGCAATTGCTGTACATCCCGGCGGGATGCACATCCAAACTGCAGCCATGGGACATCGGCCTGCAGAAACCGTTCAAGGCTGAAGTCTCCAAGGGCTACGCATCATGGGTGGAGGATCAACCGAGGGACAAGGACAACGTGAACCTAGGCATGCGGCACATCAAGGATGCCGCTGTTGGATGGATGCTGCAGGGCTGGGGGCATCTGCAAAAGAATCCGCAGATCGTGGCAAACTCATGGCGCCAGGGCGGATGGGATCGCTGTTTTGATCTTGACTTTCAACGTGTCGCCTCCAAGGACCTCGTCACTTACATGACGGAGTCGGACCAGCAGGGGTACGAGGAGGAAGATGCTGTGGAGTAGGTTTTCCATGTCCTCTTCATGCCATAAAATAAGTGTCTATTCATCTCTCTCTCTCTCTCTCTCTCTCTCTCTCTCTCTCTCTTCCCTCCCCCATCCCAAATCTCGCTCCCGTGTGCAATCTTCTTGACTGTCTTGCTCATTTTTGCTTTGCCTTGTTTAAGACAACACGTGCTAGGTGCA
>SZWC01001459.1:273435-286729 GCA_023375785.1 Penium margaritaceum
CTCACTCACTCTCTCTCTCTCTCTCTCTCTCTCTCTCTCTCTTCCCTCCCCCATCCCAAATCTCGCTCCCGTGTGCAATCTTCTTGACTGTCTTGCTCATTTTTGCTTTGCCTTGTTTAAGACAACACGTGCTAGGTGCAGCAGGTTCACAAAGAAATCATGGAACACCGCAATTTAGACCAAAAAAGAGCTCAAAACATGGGACATAGGTTGTAGACCACCCAATCTCACAACATGACACATGTACCCAAAATTGAATTGTTCAATGGAGTACGAGAAACCACGAAAACATCGAATGCGCACACGAATGCTTAAAATCGAGTAAAAAAATAAATATTTTTCCTCAAATTCATGTGTCACTAGGGTAGTGAGATACCTCTCCAGCACCGCTGCACTCTGATACCAAGTTTTATGCCGAACGGAGCATGGATGGTGAACATGAAGAAGTGAGGCAGAACATGTTTGATAATTTGGAACACTTAAATAATTTATAATTAGCGGTAAGTGTACTTCGATGACAAGTGTCGAAATGATCGAACACATATGTACAAGTGCAAGAGTTACAAATGTGACATAGTCGGGGTCGTTGGGTCGATCGTTGGGTGACGCATGTGGATTTGTGTCATGAGTGGTCGGATCGAGAAGCTCCGCCAAGGAATTGAGGAGCTTTGAAGATCGACGCCGAAGATGCAAGATGCATATTTATAAAACTTGATACATCTTGATGTGTCAAGAAGTCGACCGAAAGGTCGTGATACTTCTGCCGTTGATTCGTGAAATTGGTCAAAGTTGTTAGAAGGTGCACAAAGGTTCACCAGAGGACAAGAGCAGTTGGCTGAATTGTCCTTGACCATCAGAGTGAAAGTCGCGGTCTCGACGCGCGGTGGCTATTTGTGTGATAACAGAAATTTCCACTTGAGAAGATTAGAGACTCATGTACGTCTGGTACGTAACATTTGGTGGTTCACAAGGATGAGGTCCAAGAGTACATAATGTTTGAGGAAATGTGACAAATCGATCATTTTTATGAAGCAGTAATTGTATTTCGATGACAAGTGCCAAGTGACTCGAGAACATACAAAACATGACGAGAATCATAAAGAGGCATATATTGGACTGTCCATATTTTAGCCGAGCAATGCATGCGAGGTCATGTCATGAGTGGTTGCTTCGAGAAGCTCCATAAAAAAATTGGGGGGTTCAAGAATGTCAAGACGCGGTTTCGTAAAAGTCAAGCGCTGTGGAGAAGTCAAACGAATAGTATCAAAATTCCAATACAGTTAGTGACACTTTTGTTGACCATTATAGAAAGTGGCCCAAGTTGACAGAACCTTTTGAAACGGAACACTGGAGGTCGAGGCAGGTGTCTAAAATGCCTTCGGCCGATTGGCTTAAGTCTCTTGGGGTCCTCGCCCATTGGGCCATGAATGTAATGAAAAAAATGCCCGCACGCTGAGTTTAGGGACTTGTGTACGTCAAGGATGTAACACTTCCCACCCTTTAAGCCGCGACGTCTCGGCCAATAGCACACATAGGCCGGCGACTTTGATATTAGCCGTCAATGTGGTGATCGATGTCTCAGAGGTTGTCGTAGGGCTCCCAGATGTGCGCGATGTAGTAGCCGTGCCACTTGACCAAATGCTTGGTCGTTTTTCCACACGCCAACGTCCGAGGATGTCCTCAATCACGTACTCCATATCACCATGCACTAGAAGAGGCAGTTTCTGTTGAGGAAGATTGTTTTAAGGTTCGGGTAGTTCTTGAGCTTGCTGATGTGGAAAAAAGGGTGGCTCACCATGCTATCAGCCATGCAAATTCGAGCAACAACAGGGGTTTGCATTTGCTCGATCTCGAACGGTCCCAACAAGTTGGGTTTGAGCTATGCAAAGTCTTTTCCTTGGAGTTTGATTTTTGCCAAGTTGAGGAGGATGCAATCGCCAACATTGAACACGTCATCGCTGCAATTTCATTCGGCCGCTCGCTCCATAGCTTCTTGTGTCTTTGCGATTGTCAATTGCATTTCCTCCTAAACGTTGGTGAAGTCCCAATGCTGGATGTCAATCATGGGAACACTGCTCTGGCTTCGTAGTCCTGCCCGTGTGGCACAAATTTTGCCGTGTACCACTTCGAACGCTATTATACCCGTTGTGGTGGAAGTGGCGGAGTTGTATGGGAGTTTGATGGGCAGCAATTTGGTTGCCAAATCGGTGTCATGCGGCTTGCATAAAGTGCTCAGGAGATGATTGAGTGCCTAATTGGTCCGCTCTGTTTGCTCATTGGTTTGAGGATGGAACACTATTAATTTCTGGATCCGATTGCCATAACACGTCATCAATTTGCACTTTAAATGACTAGTGAAGCGGCCATCTCTGTCGCTGATGATGGTACATGGCACACCGTGCAACCGTATGATCTAATTAAAAAAAAGGTGCGGTCTTCCTTTTTTGGTGACAGTTGTCGTCATCACGTAGAAATAAGTAATTTCTTTTTTTTTTCCCACCACCACAAGGATGGCTTCATACCCTTCGAGAGTGGGGAACATTCAAGTCTCAAAGTCCATGTTGATGTCGACCCGTGACTCAGTCTGACCGGGAAGTGGTTGGAGTAGTTCTGATGGCCTCGTGCACCGAGGTTTTTGCTTGTGACAAGTGTCGCATGATTTACAAAAGCCAAACACGTACGTTTGCATCTTGTCCCACCACTATTCCCTCCCTAGCTTCTTGAGCTTCTTGTCTTTTGTGTTTTTCTAGCGTATAGTGACAAAGTCGCCGCATGGTCTGATGTGGCAAGGAGGTCTTGCTGTTCCCCAGGATCTGTGTGCCCAGCAATTGAACCCTATACTCCAAAAGTGTAACAGCAAAAGACTGTGAATGAGCTTGTAGTTGAAGAGATTATCAAGTACAGGAATCACAGATCAACTCGGTAATCTGATACAACCTACCCCATCTGAGGGCACAACACCTTGCTAGGCCATCAAGGCTGTTGGTGCAAGGGTCTCAGTAATTTCTCCATACTTTCAAGTCAAATGGCCTCTAGGTTGTGAAGGCAGCCTCCTCTCCACGCTGGCAGCCACTTCCATAGTTACTGGGTTATCAGAGAACTTCTAACCCTCCTATCTAAGCTGGCAGATTCATGCCACGCTTATTGGCTCAACAGAGGGGAAGTCCAACAAAAACGGTCCAGACTAGATCAAAGTGCAGAGGAGAGCTGACGCTAGGCACTTTCTCGGAGCTCAAAGACTAGACACAACTTTTGGCTAAGAGATGAGCAATGTCCAAAGAGGCAACTCTTGCAAGGCTACTCTCCAGTATTGGCTGTAGTTTGGCCACCTCTTCTAGGTAGTCAGGCCTTTAGGTAGTCAAGGCCGTCGACCAACCCAGGCTGACCGAAAGCTGCCAAGCTGACATTGGTCTTCAGTTGAGAGAGCGTCTGTAAAGTCTTGGTCTCAGGCATTGTTTGGTAAAGGAGGACTGCTGGTATTGCTTATTGATGAAGTTGCAGTTCGAGTTGTTGTCGGAGTTCCTATTGGAATTACTGGACTGACTGAGTCTAGTCTAATTTTATAGTGAGATCCTGGCAAGTTGACATGTTGCTCTATGCCTTGAGGAAACTTGTTGCTACAGGGTCGTAGCTTCCTCCCCAAGGAATATTACTTCCTCCCCAATAAAGCTACCACTTGACATAGGTCCCAATTGCTGAGTCGTGCATATACCCCTTGACGCAGGGTGGTCCCCGCTTCTGGCTGTTTATGTTGTTGTTGAGCCGTGCATGCATGTATTGATGCAATTCACATTCGTGCATGCATGCATTGATTCACAATAGTCCCCACTCCTAGCCTTGCATATTGCTGCCAAGTCACGCTGATGCATCTGCTCATGCAGGGCAGTCCTGGCTGCCCAGTCAAGTGTAGCCCCACCCTGACTAGACCTAGCCCAGTACCCAGCAGTGCTTGCTTGCACTACACAACTGCTGACCAAGCTGGGTCAACAAGCATGCACAGCCTTGTTGTGCATAAATCACACAATCGTCCAGGCTTCTTTCTCCTATTGGAATTGTATTCCAGAATGAAATTTGGCCTGTACATTAAAAATTCCCGGCCAAGCTGCACTTGGGTATCTACGGATAAAAATCTGTAACTTTGCATACAAATATCCGATTGTCGAACCGATTGTGCCATGTTGATGCTCTTGGTCAGCGCAGGTATTTCTCACTCCAACATTGTCCTCACCAAAACGGTCACCTGGAACGGCGTTGTTGCATTCCTCCAATAACATTCGCTGTAGCTCCTCCTTTGGTAAAACGACACCTTGGTGAGTAAATTGATGTCGCTAGTACGGGTCATTGAACCAAAACCCAGTTCCCTCATACCTGCCGAACTCCACGTATCCCTTTGCAAACAACCACGAAGGGTATGGGTCTCCTTCAACGAGCAGCGTGCTGATATCTACCATTAAATCTGGTCGCTGATTTAGAGCATCCGCCGGATAACTTTTCTAGGTCGGTACTCAATGTCGTAGTCGAGGCTGGACTTGAGGAACTCCATCCATTGAGTTTTTTGACGGTTCATATTTGGCTAAGTCTTGAGATATTTCAGGGTTATGATGGTCGGTGTGAACAATGCATCACCTGCATTCCTAGTAGCTATGCCATGTTTTAAACATGTGCACAAATGCCAGCATTTTGTCGGTACACCGAGAAGTTGAGTTCCGACCCACGTAATTTTCTCGACATGTGTGCGACCGGTTGTTCTCCACCACCGTTGTCTTGGAGAAGAACAGCTCTGATGGCTCGATTGTACGTGTCAATAGTCATGATGTAGTCCACCATTCAATCGGCCAATTATAAGGCAGGTATTGAGGTCAAAGTGTGTCTCAAAGAGTTGAACCTTTCTTGTTTGCTATCCCCTCAACTCCACTTGATGATTTTTTTAGTAAGGTTGGAGAGAGACACTGACACTCGATCGTAATCCTTTATGAATCGGCGGTAGTAGTTAAAGAAGCCCAAACATACTTAGACATCCCAAAAATTGGGATGTCTAATTGGGTTTGGTCAAATAGCGACTACCTCCATTTTTGGGTCCATGGTGATCCCTCTGTCATTGATGATGTGGCTCGGAAACTCAATCAAACGGTGAAAAGAATCACATTTTGAGCATTTTCCAAAAAATCTCACTTCGTAGAATCTCAAGAATTTTTAGAGATGTCCATTGTGCTCCTGCAGGGTGCGTCTGCACACCAGGATTCTGTTGAGATATACCATGACAAAATTCATCGTGGTTCAAGCGGAAAATGTCATTTATGGTTAATCACCTCTGAAATATACCACAGTGTACATGTCAAATGTAAGCCTTTGGAGAATTCATGGTACCTTCCTGGAAGTTACGTTACAACTCAATTTACTACGTGTGTTCATACATATTAGCATGTACTTGTATGCCTCAACATGCGAAAGTTCTTGGAAGGCTGGTAATTAAGATATAAAAACCCAACAAAAACCATGCTTTCTTTTTCCACAATCCCATTTAAAGTTCCCTTAAACAGATGTACATTTGTCCTTATACCTTAAAGATGCTACTACTGTGAGGAATGCAAACGCCTATTCCCGGACGCGGAACTAGTCGGAGACACAATCGACACCGTTTTACTGTCGGGGTTAAGGGTTTGATTTTTTCTCTTTCCCGCTAGGGCTCCTGCTAGGCCCTGCTGTAGCGGGGCCCAACAGGTTCCCTTCTGTCGCAGAGGGGGATTTTGTATCCCCCACTCGAATCCCTCGCAGACCTGTTATCGATCGTCATATGTGTTGACGACTATTCAACGGTCGTTGATCATCAATTTTCATCTATGTATAGACGATCGAAGCGTACATCGTCGATCGTCGATCGTCATAGATCGACGGTCGACGAGTGGTATTTGACATCTTCTCAAAATACACTTTGTGTATTTTTCACGTGTCCGTCAGATACACTTACCATAGACACTCCCCCAATACACTTTACCCTTTTGGGGGGGGGATCTCCGGCTCCCATGTTGCCCCCCCCCCAAAACAGGTAAGGTGTATTAGGAGAGTGTATATGAGTTGTGTATCCGACGGAAATGTGAAAAATACACTAAGTGTATAGTACACTTAGTGTATTTAAGTAACAGTTGTACAATACACAACCCAGCTACACAACCCCAATACACTCGTCGCTTCTGGGGGGGAGATGCCGCCGACGAAGAAATACTGCAACAATTGCGGAAGTATGCTCATTATGAAGCTGCTTATATTTTGTGTCCAACAGTTCTGAAAGTAAACACCCACTTTACAAAGGTAACCAATCAGAAAACCAGAAGACATATATACGTCTACTATACATCAAGACCGGAATATCATATTATTATTTTTTCCATAGCTAAATAATTACATTGAATTCCCAAGGCACAAGTATCATATACATAGCTTTCCAAGTGAACTGAACATGACTACCTCTCTAGAGAACTTCATGGAAATTTCCTTATAGTAGGTAACTAGTACACTAAATGTTCTGTGTATAAAAAGCCCTCGATTAACCATACCTTGAAAATGTTGTTCATCACTGCCATAAACATTGCAGGGTTGTTTGCGAGTCTGAACTGCACGATCATGAACTCAAAGTACCCGTATTTTGGTACAGAATGTAGTCTTCCTGACGTCTTTCTCAGATGTGCAAATTTTATGATAAACGTTACGTAGGTCAATTATGCTGAAAATTTGGGCCTTGCGGAGTTGGTCGAAGGGTTTGTTTACTCGCTGCAGAGGGTAGCACTTCTTGATAGTCATGTTGTTCAACCCACGGTAGTCCAAGCATATTTTCCATCTCTTTGGGTTTCTGTTTCACTAAAAACACATGTGCCACGTAGGATAACGTGGAATTTGTCATGAACCCTTGGCCAGGTATCTCGTCCAGCTGTTTCTTGAGTTCTTTCAACTCGTGATCGCTCATCCGATGGGTCCAATTCACTGTCGGTCTTCTGTCCAGCTTTTGGTCTACATGATGTTTGACATTTTGCTACGGGGGTAACTCTTGAGGTAGTTCGTCTGGAAGAACCCCTTTGAAATCTTTGACAAGCGCTGTAAACTCCTGTAAAATGGTTGCAAACTTCTCAGGTGTCGAGGCCGAACGGCTGACAGACATCGCAACAACAACGTGTTCAATGTTGACGATTGTGTCCCCCTCAGCTCATCAAACATCAACCTCCTAGGCCAAGACTTTGCGAAGCTCAAACCCCAATGGTTGGGAACATTTGAGATCGAGTGAATACAAACGCCTGTCATTGCTCGGCTTACGTTGCCTGACAACATGGAGATCCACCCTTTGTTCCACATCAGCAAGCTCAAGCAGTGCCGGGACCCTAGTACAAACTTTCCCGACAGAGACGTCGCACCACCACCTCCTGAACAAGTGGGCTGGGACGTTGACTCTGTGATAAAGTGACTGAGTATTTGTTCAAGCGGCACGACTATGATGCCGCCCAAAACAACTGGAAGTCCTACGACAACCTACAGGACGTTGATCATTTGATTGATAGCTACTAGCGTCCTCATCTGTCTACGTGTGCTAATGCGCCGGGGCATCACGACTAGAAGGCAGGAGAGAGATGTTACGCATCAGACATACACGAGTCCCTTATCTTTTTGAGTGGGCATTTCTGTTATTACACAAATAGCCCATCGCGTTGTGAGACCAGGATATTCACTCCGACGTTAGAGGACAAACCGGTCAACTGCCCCCGCCCTTAGTGAATCATTCCGAACCTTCCAACAACTTCAACCACTCTTGTAAATCTACGAAAGAAGTATCACGACCTTTTGGTCGTCTTCTCAACACACCGAGACAAATCTGGATTTATAGAGATGCATCTCGCATCTTCGCCGTCGATTATTGAAGACCCCCAATTTCTCGGCGGACCTTCTTGAATCCAACCACTCACGACGCGAATCCGCATGCGTCGCTGGATAATCGACCCAATGAACTCAACTATGTCTCATTTGTAACTCGACACTTGTGTACATATATATATATATATATATATATATATATATATATATATGTTCGATCATTTTCACACTTGTCATCGAAGTACACTTACCGCAAATAATAAATTGCTCAAGTGTCCCAAATTCTAAACCGTGTTTTGCCTCACAACTTCTACCTGTTCACCATTTACGCTCTGTTTGGAATAACACATGCTATCANATAATCGACCCAATGAACTCAACTATGTCTCATTTGTAACTCGACACTTGTGTATATATATATATATATATATATATATATATGTTCGATCATTTTCACACTTGTCATCGAAGTACACTTACCGCAAATAATAAATTGCTCAAGTGTCCCAAATTCTAAACCGTGTTTTGCCTCACAACTTCTACCTGTTCACCATTTACGCTCTGTTTGGAATAACACATGCTATCAGAGCAAGGCGGTGCTGGAGAGGCATCCGATTACTTTACCTATCCAGGGGACTACCTTGCACAAGCCATTAGCGCATCTCGCATGTCAAGACTTCGCAGAATTCGCAACTATGACATGAGGTGACCAAGCGTAACCGACGACCGTCAGCGGGTCTTCGACGACGACTTCGGTGATGGAGGAACAGAACGTGCCGATGCACTCAAATCCTGAAGCGACAGTGCATTCTGGCGTGGCAGGTTATGCGGCAGCTGGACCAAACCCTACCGCTTCAACGACCAATCTGGTTGCGGATCCAACGACGGTAAACCAGCCACCCCTACCAATAGCGTTGACAACGACAGCAGGGACGACAAGTGGCACAAGACGACAGGCACGGATCAACGAGGAACTGGCAAACCTGATCTCCGTGCACGAGGGTATCAACATCCATCTTCTCCAACAAATTAATGCCGCGATGGAGGCTCTTTGCAATGCAAGCGCACGTGAAGCGGTGGTCGTCGAGAGAAACTCCCAACTCTCGAGGGAGCCCAAAACATTTCCGGCTCCACCAGAACCGTTAGATCCTGCAAAATCGAGGGAGCGACACTTGAGATGTGGTTGATGAGATTGGAGGTGTACATTGCCGCTGCTGGGGTCAATGACAATCATAAGAAAATTGACCTCGCGACCGCTCTTTTGCATGGCACAACGCAAAGTTTGTGGTCTGATCTAAAGACCATCCAACGGCAGCAGGAGACCAGCGGAGCATCATCAACGGCCAACGGCGCCCGTCTCATATTGCCGACTGTAGGCGTTCTACCCTTGGAGCAGATCAACCGACAGTGGCAAGACGCGCTGACACCACCAACCGACTAGAACAAATTCTCGCACACAATGCTGGCACGTTTTGAAAGACTGAACAAAACGTCCAACATACGGTACAATCTCCAGCGTCTACGTCAGCAGTCCGGCGTGGCAGAGTACACACGGAGATTCGGCCAGATCATCACCGAAGCAGACATCGCCCCTGGCGAACTCTTTTTTTACTAAAGCAATGGCCTCAAGCGAGATATCTGACAAGCAATCACCATTTTCAACATCCATAACAACTAGTTGTGGATGATTGTAGCAGTAGAAAAGATCGACAGTGCCAACTACAATGCTCGGATCCAAGAATTCTATGGCTGGCGACCTCCTAACCACAGTTATCATGGAAACGGAAGAAGTCAGTCAGGGGACTCTTCGACTTCGATGGAAGTGGATGCCTTCGATAAGAGAGAAACACAAACCTACTACAATTGCAGAAAAGTCGGGCACATTTCTCACACCTGTCAGAGGAAGCAGCAGACCAAAATGGGGGGGAAGTTGTAGAAAAATGAGTCGGATAACGGCAAAGGACAGGAATAAAAGGTGCAACTCTTGTCCGTGAGGAGTGATATGCGCCAAACAATCGCCCATCTGAATGGCCTACATTACCGCAGAGGGTTTGTGAGATTGAAAAGGTCAGCGAGGGGTACGAGGACAACCAAGCGGCGATACTGCTCAAAGTTTAGCTTCAAGGAAGCAAGAGTCGCAGAACAGTACAGGTACTATTGGATGGAGGGGCTTCACACAGCTTTGTGAGCAATGACATGCTGTGCAAACTGGTTTTGCAGACCGAACCAGGGATGTTTGAAGGAAAAAAACATCAATAGGAGATTGCAAATATGGAGACTCTGAGAACCACTCTGACTACACGTGGAAGATCTATGGGATATAACGATATGGAGGTCTTGTCCAATGAGCAATCATAAAACCATCCTCGGGCGAGATTTTCTGTAACAACACAATCCGCAGGCCGACTGGAACATCGACGCCGTCTATGTGGAGATTGACAGCGCCAAAGGACAAGTTTTGCGTGTGGGAAGGAAACTGACAGCGAAAGCATTGGAGATGGAAGCAACAGAGGAAGTCGCGGTAGCCTAGAAGCTACAACCTGTGCAGCTGATACCACTCAACATGGCCAAGTATTATACAGGATGAGGACCTCGTGCATGGCTCATACATCTCAAACCAATAGAGGAAGCAGAAGTGGCAGCAGCTCACCCATCATCCTCATCGGCCTCATCAACCTCATTGGCATCCATGAAGTTTGCGATGGTATTCAAAGAGTTTGCACCACTCATCCAGGATTTTGCAAACTTCTTCCTAGATGAACTTCCGAGAACCCTACCTCCAAAACGAGACATCGACCATCGTAGCAAACTGAAGCCGGCACCAGACCTATCATTCGAGGGGCCTATCAAGTGAGCAATTACGAGCGGGCTGAGTTGAAATAATAACTTGACGAGATGCTTGGTCAGGGATTCATCCGCCCATCCACGTCACCATACGCCACACCAGTACTGTTTGTAAAAACCAAAACTGGTGAGATGCGGATGTACGTGGGCTATCGGGCGTTGAACGATACTACCCTCTTCCCCGAGCTGACAAACGTTTCGACCAAGTTCGAGGGGCTCAAATTTTTAGCAAATTCGACTTGTACAGCGCTTATCACCAGATACGCATAGCAGACACCGACATCGAGAAGACGGTGTTCCGAACTCGCTTCGGGCATTTCGAGTTCATGGTAATGCCGTTCGGACTGGAAAATACTCTGGCAACTTTCATGGCGGTAATTTACAACATTTTCCACCCATACCTTGATGAATTTATTATGGTGTACCTCGAAGACTTTCTGATGTACAGCCGCACCCCCCAGAAGTACAATGTTAACCTTCGAAAAGTCCTCAAAGTTTTACAATGAGCAAAAGTTTTTGGAAATATCTCAAAGTGCGACTTCAGTCATCGTTTGATCAAGTTTTTGGGCAACATCATCAACGATGGATGGATCACCATGGATCGAAAGAAGGTTGCAGCAGTCGCTCATTGGCCGATGCCAACCAACGTTTGGGAAATACAAGTATTCCTTGGCTTCTGCAATTATTACAGGCACTTTGTAAGGGATTTCGGCCGATTGTCAGTGCCTCTTTCCGACCTCACTCAAAAAGAAAACGAGTGGCGGTGGGGAGACATCGAACAAGAAGCGTTCACCGCTTTGCGAAACACTCGAAATACGGCACCAGCCGTATGATTTGCCGACCCGACGGTCAACTACGTCATGGCTATAGATGCTTCAAACTGAGCCATTGGAGCAGTCTCGAAGCAAGACCACGGCAACGACAAGCAACTGGTTGCCTACATGTATTGAAATCTGCAAGGACCGGAACTCAACTACGCCGTACACAAGAAAGAAATGATGGCGATCGTGCACGCATTCAGACATGGCGGTGTTATCTGGTTGGAGCGCAACCGATGTATTGTGTGCACCAACCACCATGCGTTGAAATATTTAGAGACGCAGCCAAAACTCAGTCGACATCAAACCCAATGGATGTAGTTCATTGAAACCGGGTTTGACTACGATATCGAGTACCGGCCAGGCAAAATCAACCCAGCGGAGGCAATCAGCCGTTGACTAGATTTAATGACTGAAGTGGCAATGCTACAGCTACAGCGAGACCTATATCTCGAGCGGCTGTTCGCACGAGGCTACGACCAAAATGATGACGTACATTATGTCCTTGTGAACATAAATGGGAGGAGGAGGAGGGATATCCCTACCAGGGAAGTTCTCTCGGGGATCTCGGTAGTGCTTGAGTCTGCTGACATGGAACACCGGATGAACTTGCAAAGTGTCGGGGATTTTGGGTCGCGCAACCACCGAGGTTTGCGTGCGCTCAATCTCAAACAGTCCCAACCATCTGGGTTGGAGGTTTGAATAGGCGGCTCTGTGAAGTTTGATGTTGGTGGAGTTGGCAAGGAATTTGTTGCCGGCAACAAAAACATCCTCGCTGCAATGCTGGTCAGTTTCTTGTTTCATCACGGCTTGTATCTTTGCAAGGGTCTGCCGTGTTTCCTCCCAGATGGTGGAGACGTCTCGGCATTGGACGTCGACCGTGGAAATGTTGCTTTGACTGTGTAGTCCTGCTGGTGTCGCGAGAATTTTATAACCAGTTGCAGTGGAAACTGCCGTATTATATGTGATTTTGGTGGTCGGACGTTTTTTTGGCCAATCCAACCCATGAGGTTTGCATAGTGTTCGGAGAAGTTTTTTGAGTGTTTGGATGTTCCGCTCGGTTTGACCGTCGTAAAAATTTGATTTATGCTACCGTAGCGAGTCATCAGTTTGTGCCAAAAATGGCTGGTGAATCGACCGTCTCTGTCGCTTGTGATACTTCTCGATATGTTATGTAGCCGCACGATGTTTTTTAGAAACGGTCATGATGTTCCCTCTGCAGTGACAGTGGTTGTCATCCAGATGAAGTGGGACATTTTTTAAACCTGTCGGCAACAACGAGGATTGCGTCATATCCCTTGGGTGTAACCTGTAATCCTCTGACGAAGTCCATGGAGATGTCAGCCCATGGTTTCATCGGAATTGGGAGCGGTTGCAGAAGTCCGGATGGCCGCGTGCGATGGGATTTCTTTCGTTGACAGTTGTCGGAGGACATGCAAAAGTTGGCCACGTCTGATTGCATCTTGTCCCACCAATAGTTTTTTTGCCAGCTTCTTCACATGTTTTCCTCTCCAAAGTGTCCACCTCCTTGTGTCGTGGCATTCTTTGAGCAGCATATGGCAAAGATCAACGTTCAAGGGAACAATTATTTAGTGAGTGAATCGTCGTTACCAATAGGGTGCGTTGTACCTAAATTTTATATGAATTCTATATATATGTATATGTATATGTATATGTATATTTATATGTATATGTATATGTATATGTATATGTATATGTATATGTATATGTATATGTATATGTATATGTATATGTATATGTATATGTATATGTAT
>SZWC01001460.1:12623-15123 GCA_023375785.1 Penium margaritaceum
CCCCACCCCACCCCACCCCACCCGCTTTTTCCTTGTGTTCTGCTGTTCTTGGTTCATGCCATCCAGTCGACTACCTTCTAGTCGCAAAGCGCAACGTGTCAACAACCCCCAACCCGAATGAGGTGGCGGCGGTGCGATACGTCGACCGAGCAGCGCTGCGCGAGCTGGTGCGCAAGGCGGATGTGGGCGAGGACGGCGTGAAGCTGTCGCCGTGGTTCCGCCTCGTCGTCGACCGCTTTCTGTTTGGGTGGTGGGACCGCGTCGAGAACGGCACTCTGGAGCAGGCGGTGGACATGGCGACCATCCACAGGCTCGTGTAGGCAGGGTCGACGTTTCTTGTCGCACTGCGGCCGCCTCGTGTAGGCGGATCATTGTCCTGCAGACGTGGTGAGGTCGAGCAGAGTGCGCCAGGCGAGGGAGGGCTCCTCGTGATCGCTGAGGTGGATTGCTTTCCGACAGGCTGGCAGACGTGGAGACTGAAAGACTGGGGGGGTGAGGGTCCACAGGAACAGGTGACGGAGACGACGATGATTGACAGACTGCGCTTTGGGGTTCGTGTGTTTTTTCCGTTCAGCTTTTCAACTGCGTGTGCAATGAGCAAGGGGGAATTCCACAGAGTTGGCTTCTTCGGTGGTGGGTTGTGTGCCGCTTTGGACACTATCAGCGCCGACCAATGGCAGAGTGCGGATTGGTGACTTGTGCCGGGGGAGATCTGCCCAAGGGACAAAAGCAGATGCGCCCATAACACACGACATGTTTTCCTCAGTTGAGATGAAAGCCTCTGGCTGGCCATGGCTGGCAGCATTGCCTTAGCATTAGCATATCTAAGAGGCCAGTGGTCACTTGTGTTGACATGTTGAGGTGGATCCTTGCGAAGGTCTTTCTTTGTTTATACTAGCAACATGTGTGTGCTTCTCTGGTGGCTGGGAAACTTTCCATGTGGATAGAAGATTGCTTTTGGGATTGTGTTCATTTTGCAACCATTTTGTGCAGTGTTGAGTCTCAAAAGAGGTTGCCAGTTCAATTTGTATGTATCAAATACGAATGACCATTAGTTTAATTCCTATGGGCAACAAGGTTGAATTCCCCTTCCACAGTCAGTACTGGAATAAGTGACAACCGGTTTTCTTACGATGTTCAAGTTTGTACAAATACCAGTTCTAGCCTCCACCAAGGACACATGTTTCTTATATAATCAACCATACCAATATTTATTTGCTGTGCTTTCTGGGGAAATTTGTCCAGTGTGTTACTGTGGAAGTTAGCAACTCACGGCAGGTTCTGTTCAGGATACAGAAGAAAAAATTCTTCCCACGGTTTTCTATTGTTTACACATTTCATCAGAGAGGAATGTCTGTGGTGAGGCATGTATGTGGTGAAGTATCAGGTGATTGAAATACCAGAGAAAGCAAGCAAACCTCCCTTTCATTTTGTGATGTCCGCTGCTGTACACTTTCCCATCACAAATGTTTCCTTACACCTCAATTGTGAAGTATGGTGCTTCCCAACAAAAAGTTGACAATTGTTATAAATTGCATGCTAATTTCCAATTGTTCGAAGAATTATTCATCCCAACAAAACAAAAAAAGAACACTCATCTCATTAGTAAACTCATGTCCACCAGTAAACATATTCCAATCTTCATACATGTCGGTACTGTCATCACCAAACACTTTAGGTGTCGTCGTCATAAGCTGCAGCTGCATTCAGCATGCATATCACATGCTGCCAACCTCTTCAAAAATTCTGCCAACGGAATAATCCTGAAGACTGAAGCTATTTCTTTCTGTAGGAAAATCAAAAGGACCAGTAGTACCCTTTCTCTCACAGGACAGGATACAAAAAAGAAAAATTCACAACACACATTTACATGCCCTGGTCAAGGCATGGAGCACAGCGCAGCTGATCAACAGGAACTCACGCGCACATACAGACACTCCAGTGTACCATCTCTCCTCTCCGTTGCCATTCTCAGTCCTCGTGCCATTGCTCCCTCCCCTCCCCTCCTACTCCAGGAAGTAGCCGCCGAGGAAGAGGAAGAAGAAGAAGCCCAGAGTGCCCCAGATGAGGAGCCCCTTCTGGTCCGAGGTCATGGTGTTGGTACCCAGTCCATAGCCCTGGTTCTGCACAAAACCCGCCAGCTCCCGGCTCTTGCTGCGGAATGTCTGCTTGGCCGCGCCGCACGTGGGGCACTGCCAGTCCTCCGGCACCTGGCTGAAGTCCAGACCTGCAAGCGCCGACGGCGCACACAAGCACACAATCCCTTCGATCGAAGATGCTGGGAGTTGTTGTACAGACAATAGGCAGGTAGTGATGTGTATTGAACTGGCCCCATTTGCTAGGAAAGCACTCAAAAAAGTCTCTGCAGTGCTCCTCCTCCTTCCTCCCCACACAAAAAAAAAGGGGGTCACCGCAGCCATGAAGTGACCATGCCCGGCGTACTCCCACTCCTCAGCCTTAGAGAACAATAGGGGCCACATACAGACTCGGACTGCACTTG
>SZWC01001460.1:17623-31332 GCA_023375785.1 Penium margaritaceum
GGCGAAGAGCTGACGCGCGGTGAGAGCAAGCGCAGCTTTCATTCGCATCACCGCACCAACAGTGAGACCGACCGCACGGGCTAAGCCGTGGGTACAGTGACAACAGAGGTCACTGAGTGAGTCGAGAGGGCTGCGCACAGACGCAAAAGGCAGCCGCTGAGTTGCGGCAGGCGCTGTCTCGTGTGTGAAATCCCTTGCGCGTACTTATACAAGGACTAGAACCCGCGACGGAGACAAGGGTCACCCCCCGCGGGTAGTTTCTTTATTGGCGAACAACGGTCCGCACCGTCAATCTGGGCTGAAGGACCGGCTGTCGAGTCCTACCCAAATGCGCCGGGTGGAAGGGCGGAGGCGGACCCTTTAAGTGTCTCTCGATTTAGCCATCTGCACAGGGGAGTCGCGTACCTTCTCGGCGGAGCTTGCCGGTGCTGCTGGTGCTGCTCGATGGTGGCGCAGTGGAGGGCGACTCGACATCGGCGGACTGGGCAACGATTCTGAGAGGCCGTGGGCGGTTTGACTGCCTCTGTGATCTGGTTGGCCTGATGGCGAGGCAAGGGAGGGGAGCAGAGGCGGTGTGAGAGTGGAGGTGGCGCTGTTGGCACACCGGAGAGGTTCTGGGCGTTTGGAGGAGGGTGCATGTGGCGGCTGTTGCCATTGTGACAGTGGCTGGGGGTCGGAAGCGATGGCAAGGGAAGAGCAAGCCCCCTGCTGCAGGTGGGCTGCAAAGAGCGAATGAGGTAACTGCCCGGTCTCCGCGAAAAACAGGGGATGCTGAGGGACTGAATGGAGCACATGTGTCGGCGCACTGTGGTTATTCACATTATAGGTCATGAATTGAAGTGAAGGGGTGGTGATAGGGCCTTGCAGGTGGCGCCACAGTAGCGGCTGTGGGACGACAACAGACAGACGGAGGGCTGTGTGCGTGCGACAGACGATGGTGCGGAAGGAGTGGATGTCAGCTGCGCATGTGAGCCATCCACGCAGAATGCCTTGACGTTTGTCCCTGCGCGAACCTTCATACCCCATGAAAAGAAAGTCGTGCTATTTGCGGTCTGTCCTGTGTTTTGAAAACAAACCATTTCAAGAGGGGACAAGTTTGCCTCGTATCTAGCTTTTGGGAGCTATCTATACGCCGGTCCACATTTCGAGGCCGCCGTCATGTCATGATGGACATGAGGAACTGGAAGGACGGGCTCCCCCGAATCGTGTGTAGCCAGGCATGCTGACATCACACCATGACATAACGCCCAGAAGCTGCCGCGCGGCCCCACTGACAAAGAGCCACGTGGATGGACCTCAAGACCGACGTGGCGAAGGCAAGTTCATGCCCCGCCCCTGGCTGTTCGGCTCCTCAGGCGTGGCCTTCCCGCTCCTGCCAAGTGAGACGGAGGTCCGCAGGTGCCGTTTCGTCGCACCGAATATCCGTGTGGGGGGATCTTCACTTGGTCAACGGAAGATAGGCCGCGCCTGGGAAGGACTGGTGAGCAGTACCTATTCGCAACTCAAATGTTGACGTCACAAGGGGCGCGGCTGGTAAACGCTGGAAGTCGTCGCCAACAACTACTTCCAGCACTCATTGTGCTTACGTCAGAGTGGCCTCTAGCATGTGCCTCCATGACTTGATTTATCGTTGACACTAGGATACCTGATGTGACTGGAGTGTATGTCCGGGTTGTGGTTTTCGAGTTTGGTAGGTTGCATGCATGCAAGTTATCTCATGTGTGAGATCCGGGTTCGGATCTCACCTAACGTGGGTGCGAGCGAGGCTGGGCTCGCCGTTAGCCCGCTCGCCACCCCGCTGCCTGCTACTCGCTACGACCTAACCCCTCTGTAGCTCGTTACTCGTTACTTTTTGACCTCTCAAGCAAACATCTGATCTATGACGTCAACCTTCTCTTAGTGCGCCATGCATCTATGTCTCACACTCTCTCACACACGCTAAGCTCTACGTCCCACTCGTATCAGAGTAGTGATGAGAAAGTGAGTCACGCTCACGCTTGAACGCACGGTTCTGGCCGTGAGGTGACTCTTTGCCGTCGCCACAACCGCTTCCGCCACCGTTCCCCAGCAGCAGCTGCGATCTTGCAGCCAATGCGCACCCTAGCCATCTTCTAACCTCTGAGGGGGGGCCTGTTCACTATGGGCTTTGCTATACCCGTGGGCCCCGTGTACACTAGCCCTCCTGCATAGGCAGCGTCCGTGATGTGGAGCATTCCACTCCAACCACTTCTCCTAGCCAGCAATGCCACCTTCTCAGGGGGCAACAACATCGCTGTGGAGAGGCTCCCCGCGGACAGGCCCGTCTCCACGTCCGCGGGCATACCCGTCTCCACGCCCGCGGGCAGACTCATCTCCACGCCCGCGAGCAGGCATGTCCCCTCTCCTACAGGCAGGCTCGTCTCCACGCCTCCCGTTAGCCCCTATGTCAATTCTAGCATCAACTACAGCAACACATTCTTAGCTTGACTAGCAACGATAGTTGTAGCAACCGCTCCAGCAATAGCATCATAGGAAGCAGCTACAATAGCAGCCGCAACCGTAGTGATAGCACTAGCTATGTCAGAAGGTGCTAAGTCTCTACAGTTACTGCTTCGGCTATAGTATTATTTGTAGCAATTATAACAGTAGTAGTAATGGTAGAAATGAAAGTAGGAGTAATAACAGCATTTTGAGTAGCAATAGCAGGGGCGTTGATCTTTGCATTGGTGCTTCGGCAGACACGCTGGCAGAGCGTGAAGTCCCCGCTCAGCTGACCCTTGGAGCGTTTTACGAGGGGAGGACGGGGCATCGCCGTCCACGTCGTTGAAGAGGGATGAGTGACGACCAGGTGCCCGAGACTGCGTCAGCGCCGTCTGCGTATGCGAGTCTCCAACGTCCAATAAGCGTCTCTCTCCCTTTTTCTCCAGGGGGGCCCACAGTGGCACGAGCCTCCGGAGCTCAGTGTTATTGCCCAGCTCTCCACGGCGTTCACACAGGACACAACTGGTTTTCTGAACACGCTGACGTGCACATCTTCCGCTGTCATACACGCTGCTGTAGCTTCGGCCGCTACCTTTGCAACAGCTGTTAGAGCTGCGCGTGCACGTGCTGCTACATCTGCCGGGCACCCAACGGAGGCCTACAGTGAGGCAGCCGTCGTTGTTGGTCCCATTGCTACTGCAGTCGCAGACATAGGCACACACGTCTATGCAGCAGCGGCCGCCATTGCATCCGCAACTACATCTGCTACATCTGCTACTGTAACAGCTACATCCTCCATCCGCACCTCTACAGTAGCAACTGTCACCGCCGCCGCATCGGCTTCTTCTGCACCATCCAACCTTGTCACAGCAGCCATCTCCATCGTAGCTTCATTCACCACCTTAGGAGCAGCCTTCGTCACCGGGGCTCTTGCCCTCGTGGTTCCCGCTGCATCTATAGTAGTTATGCTCTCCTCTGCCACCACAACTGTTGTTCCTCCTCTCCTTGGGTTTCTCCGCAACCCATCTCCCTCCTCGACATCTTGACCTGTCCCTTTCCTTTATAGTGTGTGTCTGCCCTCTGTCATTGTCTCTCTTGCGATGGCTTGCATTGTTTGACTCGGAATGGGCTGTCCTACAACTCACTCTCCACTCGTCCAAGACATCCCATTTTCCCACGCCCACTGGGACTGGGGAGACTCTGCCAAAATCTGTCCGGCAGAGCCCCACGGTTGTCGCCATACCTGGTGACGACGAGTCAGTAATTGCGTCCCTTCAGCGTCTGCTGGCCCTTGCTCGCGAGGCTCAGCAGGAAGCTGAAGATCACCTCAAGCTCGGAGAGGACAACCACGCCGCATTCGCAGATGAGGTCGCGGCTATAGTGTTGCGTCGCTTACCTGCTACGTCTCTCATGCCACCTGTTGGCGCCAATGCTAACGCGTCCTTCACGTAGTCTAGCTCTAGTACCTCTACTACTACACACTCCGGCACTCCTGCTTCTGCCCTGTCCTCTCTTGCGTCGCGCAAGCATGACTCCTTCTCTTAGCCACTTTTGCTCTCTCCTGGTCTTGTCTTCTCTTCCTGGGAGGTGCGCTTCAACACCTTGACTGAAGGGGAACAACTATAGGAGTACTACTCTCTAGCTATCTCTCCCTTTGTACTTGCTCCCTCTGAGTCTGCCCGCGCTGTGGGCGCTCTCATCGCCGCTGTCCCTGAGTCGCTGATTAATGATGTTGGCACCTTCAACGCTGACCCTACTGCCCAGCGCCTTGCTGATCCCATTGGTGCGTGTACCATGTTGCATCGTCGCTCCACTATCACTGGCCAGGCCACTCAGAGCGCGCTGACAATCCAGTTCAACACGCTCCTCATGCCTACTCATGAGACCGCCAATGCCTATTGGGCTCGCGGTCTCAAGCTCCTTCGTGAGCTTGACGATGCATCACCTAGCCAGCTCTCCGCCATTCTCACCATGGTCAACGGTCTCATTCCTTAGCTGTCCGGACTCCTTCGCGATGTCAAAGTTGATGAGCTACAACGCTTTGCCTCGCAGCCAGTCCCACCAAGGTCACCGCCTGGGGTTGGTGCTCTCTGGGACTTTACGCCCAAGCGCCTTGGTGCTTGGTGGACTAGTCTACAGATTAAGCGCCTCCACCGCTCTTCCGTCACCGGTGTTGCGGCGCTCACCACTACTGTTGTGCCCTCCTCCTCTTCTGCACCTTCCTCTCCCCCCGCCGCTTCTTCCTCGTCCTCTCATACCTCTGCTCTCGCTTCCCAGGGTCGTGGGAAGGGCAAGGGGAAGGGCAAGGGCAAAGGCAAGGGCAAGGACAAAGATACTGCTACTCCCTCAGGGGTTCCAGGTGTCGTCGTGTGCTGGAACTGTGGTTTGTCTAAGCACTCTGCTCGGACATGCCCAGCTCCACCGAATGACCTCCGCCTTACCAGGGAAATGCGAGCTCACTAGACGCGCACCTCCGGCTCATCCTCTTCCCTCGCACCCTCCAGCTCCAGTGCTCGTTCGCGCGCCTTTACTTCACTTCCAACTCAGGCTCACGCCACTTCTGGTCTTCCTCCTCCACCGCCTGGCCCCTACCTCTGGGGCTGGCCATCTCCTTACGGTACCCCTGCATTTGTTGGTCCCCCATCGTCTACATACATGGCTCCACCGTGATTCCCTCCATTCACCGGCGCGTCTACTTCAGCTCAGCCGGCATCTATTGCTGGTGATTGTGGTGATCGGGAGCGTGACCTGGAGCAGTCACTCCTTCAGCTTCTCCGCCTTCGCGATCAAGGAGGTGAGGGTGTTGCACCACTGGCCAGAGGTCTTGTGTGTCCAACTAACAATGTCCTTCGTGGGGATCCTCCGAGTCACGTCCTGGGTGCCTTGTGTACGTCCTCTCTCGTGGATTGAGCGTTGGCAGTCTGACTTTATCCCTCGTTGTCTCCCTCTTTGCACCTCGTCTGCCTCATCCGTTGGCATTGTTGCGACGTCCAGCGTCCTTCCCCCCGTGAGTGTGTCCAGTGGTCTCTGGGTCCTCGACTCCGGTGCCACCCACCACATGACATCCGTGTGTTACTCGTTTGTCTCATTGGGTCCAATCGGCTCTGTCCGCTTTGTTCATACTGGGTCTGGTCGATTGCTGCCGGTTCAGGGTGTGGGCGTCGTGCGCTTTGTTGGACCCAATGGTGCCTTGTACCTGCCAGATGTTCTGTATGTACCTTCACTCGAACTCAGCCTGCTGTCTGTACAGTCCTTGGATGATCAAGGTATGGACTTCACTGCTAGTCGTGGTGTGGGCACTGTCTGTCTTCGTTCCTCCCAGCGTGCTGTTCTTTGTTGCGTGAAGTGTGGCAAACTCCATCGTGTTCCCTTGCGCGTCCCCTCTGCTCCTCCCGTCGTCATTGCTCTTGCTCACGTTGCACCCTCTCTCGCTCCTGACCTCGTCCGTCTCTTGGATCGTCGCCTTGGTCATGTCCACACAGATGCCATTCACAGCATGCTTTGCCTCCGGCCTGCTCTTGGCCTCTCACCCACCCCCTTCCCTGCCCCTTGCCCTGTTGACGGTCTTGACTACGAGTAGGGGAAGATGCATCGCTCTCCTTTCTCTCCTTCTGAATCTCACTCCTCCTATCCCCTTGATCGTGTTCATGCAGACGTCATGGGGCCCCTGCCTCATGACCTCCTCGGTGAGGTTAGTTGTTATGTCTTGTGCCTTACCGATGACTTTTCTCGATTCCGTTGGGTCTTTGCACTTCAACAAAAAAGTGATGTTTGTTCCGTCATTGAGTCTTGGCTTGTTTAGGCTGAGCGTGCCTGTCAACGGTCGTTGCGTGTCTTGCGCAGCGACCGTGGTGGTGAATTCCTTGGTCCCACTGCTGGCCTACTCCAGTCTCATGGGGTGTGTCTGGAGACTTTGGCTCCCTACACACCCCAACAAAACGGTGTCTTTGAGCGTTGGAACCGGACGCTTGTCGACGGTGTTCGCACACTTTTGTCTGAATCCGGTCTGCCTCCGCTCTTTGCGTTCGAGGCGATGTCCTACATGACATGGGTATAGAACCGTGTTCCCCACGGTCCCCTACCCCGTACTATCACCCCCTTTGAGCGTTGGCGTAGTCAACCTTCCGATCTTTGTCTGGCTCGAGTCTGGGGTTGTACTGCTTCTGTCTCGCCTGTGCCCCTTTCTTGGAGTCTCTACGCATTCAAAAGCGTGGAGGTTCTGGGACCCTGTCCGCCAGCATGTCATCGAGTCTCGCGACACTCTGTGTTTTTAGTCAGTCTTCCTATGGGACCTCCGTCGCCTGTCTCCCGACTCCTCCCTCCTCCCTCTCTCTCGGCTGGGGATGAAAGTCGGTTCTGCCGTTCCGGCAATTCCTGTTGCCGGACCGCAGCTCTCACCCTCGCCTCAGTCCTTGTCATCCGGACCTGTCCCTACTTTCTCAGCGTCCTCGTCCTCTGGCGTCTCTTCCAGCTCCTCTGACACACCATCCTCTCCGGTCATTGACTCTGCCCAGTCTGCCTCATCTCCCACTGTCCCGTCCAGCCCAGTCACACCTCCGAATGTCCCCTCACCGGCGGCCTCTCCCATCCGGGTGTCTCAACCGCTGCCGCACGTGTCCACGGGCTCTGCTCCTGTCTCTCCCTTCGTCCGGGGTGGGCGTCTTGGTGCCCTCTCCAACCGCTCGAGCACCTCCACGACCTTAGCACGTCCTCCTCCATCGCAGTCTGCCCCTTCGCCTGCTCTCCCCATCGGCATGGACGCACTGGGCCTGGCTACTGGGATCGTCCATCCCAGTTCCGCCCTCGGCTATACGCTCATTGCCTCGGAGCATGGGCGGGCCTTGAAGCTGCTGTCTTCAGTAGCATTGCCGAGTGTCATGCTACGTCAGCCACCACTGCCTTGCCTTCTGAGCTGGCCACAGTGTGTCAAGCCCGCACGATCTCTGACGCACAGCAGTCGGAGGCTGCCATGCGCGACGAGCTCAACGCCCTTGGTGAGCATGCGGTCCATGAGCTTGTCGATCTACCGCCTGTATGCAAAGTCATCGATGCTCGTTGGGTCTTTTGGCGTAAGTACAAGCCCAACTATGCACTCGACAAATACAAGGCACGACTCACGGCAAAGGGGTTCTCCCAGGTCCCTGGTATTGACTTCAACGAGACATTTGCACCAGTAGGCCGGTATACCACTGCCAGAGCACTGTTGAGTCTCGTCGCTCATCACGACTGGGAGTTGGAGCAGATGGATGTGAACAATGTGTTCCTCCACGGGCAGCTGGATGAGAAGATTTACATGGTCCAGCCTCCTTGTTTTTCTGACGGTACTGACCGAGTCTGGCGGCTCCGGAAGGCTCTCTATGGCCTAAAGCAGTCGCCTCAGTGCTAGAACCAAGAGATCACGTCCACTCTTGAGAAAGGAGGTTAATGACACAGTACGATGGATCCTGCACTCTTTGTCAGTCCGTCCTCTGCCCCGCTTGTCGCTGTTCTCGTGTACGTGGACGAGCTACTGATAGCGTCGCCTAGTCAGGCTACTGTCAAGGCGGTCAAGATGCTCTTGTAGTCCACGTACAAAATGAAAGACTTGGGACCTGCTCGCGTCTTCTTGGGCATGGAGCTTGAGCGCGATCGTTCTCGTCGGACACTCCATGTTCACCAGGCTGCATACGTCCGCAGCCCGTGGGAGCGCTTTGCCTCACTGCTAGAGTCCACACCCACTACGTCTACGTCCATGACCCCAGCGGGTCAGAGGCTGCTGAAGACACTCGATGTGTCTAAGCTGGGGGAGACAGTTGATGTGACGGACTATCTTCGTGTCATTGGATTACCAATGTACCTGGCGACCACGACCAGGTCAGATTTAGCATTCTTAGTGAACTTCCTCACCCAGTTCTCCCAGGCACCTCAAGCCTGACACATGGAAGCTACACTACGTCTTGTCAGGTATGCCCTCTCCACTGCTCGCACCGTGTCTGTGCTATCCTGCAAAACCATCACTCGTCGTGGATGGATATACTGACAGTGACTGGACGCATGACACTAATGCACGCAGTCGTACCGGTTATGTCTTTCTCGTTGGAGGGACATCTATGTCGTGGAAGAGTGGTAAGCAGGGTTGCGTTGCACGTAGCTCTCGTGAGGCTGAGTATGTTTCTTTAGGTGCAGGGACTTGCGAGAGTGTATAGTTGTGTCGCTTGCTACAACAATTGCATGTCCTCATCCGTTGCATCACATTGCGCTGTGACAACCAAAGCACCAAGGCAATTGCTGAACACGATGGCATGCATCACACACGCACGAAGCACATCAATGTTGAGCATTATTTTATGCGTGAGCGTATTGCTGCAGGTGATGTCCAGGTCGTCTAGGTCGATACACAACAGCAGCAAGCTGATTTCCTGACGAAGGCACTCAACAGTAACGTCTTCAAGTCAGCTGTGCATGTTGTTGGGCTTTTGTGTCCACGTGGTCATTCTGGGTGAATGATTGTTCCCAGTGCGTGTACAGTTTTAAGTCACTCATTGTGACACGTGTTCGTGCCTGTGAGTTTGTGCCACTGTGCGTCAGCTTTGGGTCATGGGGGAGTGTTGGTTTGTGTCCCAGAGATTTGTTGTGACCTCTGGCCTCTTTGCAGACTCAATGCATTGATGCAGGTGATTGATGCTGGAGTGCCACTAGCGCTGACATCACCGCTCGTGTGGTGCCGACCCTTGATTATGCACGTGCCGACTACCCAGAGCCACACTCATTGTGGTTGCATCAGAGTGGCCTCTAGCACGTGCCTCCATGACCTGATTCATCGTTGACACTAGGATACCTGATGTGACTGGAGTGTATGTCCGGGTTGTGGTTTCCGGGTTTGGTAGGTTGCATGCATGCATGTTATTTCATGTGTGAGATCTGGGTTCAGATCTCACCCGGAGTGGGTGCGAGCGAGGCTGGGCTCGCCGTTAGCCCGCTCGCCACCCCGCTTCCTACTGCTCGCTACGACCTAATCCCTCTGTAGCTCGTTACTCGTTACTTTTTCACCTCTCAAGCAAAAACCTGATCTATCGCGTCAAGCTTCTCTTAGTGCGCCATGAATATATGTCTTACACTCTCTCACACACGCCAAGCTCTACGTCCCACAAGAAGTCGGGGTGCTTCGAGAATATTGAGGCACTTCCTTATGGAAGTCTATCGTCGACGAGGAGATAACCGAGATACATCGAAGCGTTGATATGGCTTGCGATGCTTGTGTCGACCATTCCGGAAGGTGGTTGAATTTGTCATACAATTCTGGAACGGAACGCCGGAGGTCGGGGCAGTTGGCCGAATTCCCTCTACTGGATGGCACAAGAATCCAGAATTCATCGCGTGATGGGCTATGAATGTGAGGAAAGAAATGCCAACGCGTGCAGTTTAGGGACTCATGTATGTCAGGCACGTAACTCTCCCCCCACCCCCTCCCCATCAGCCACGACGTCCCAGTGCGCTAGCAAGCGTAGCCCGATGACGGCGAAAGCAGTCGTCGATCAGATGATCGACATGTCGGATGTTTTCGTAGGGCTCCCAGTTGTTGTGTGCGTTATCATAACCGTGCCACTTGACCAGATATTCAGACATTTTTCCACGGCGTCGGTGTCTGAGGATGTCTGCCATCACGTACTCTGTATCCTCGTCTGTTGGCAAATATGCGATGTCAGTGCCAGGGAAATTTGTACTAGGATCCCGGTAGTTCTTACGTATGCTTATGTGGAAGACAGGGTGGATCGCCATGTTGTCAGGTAGGCGAATTCGAGCCACGATTGGGGTTTGCATTTCCTTGATGTCAAAGGGTCCCAACCAGAAGGGTTTGAGCTTCGTAAAATCCTGTCCTTAGAGTTTGACGTACATGGAGATGAGGAGGTCTCAATCGTCTGCGGTAAATACATCATCACTGTGATGTTGATCGGATGTTGAATTCATAGCTACTCGGGTATTTGCGAGTGTCTACCGTGTTTCCTTCGAGATGCTCCTGATGTCCTGATGGTGGATGTCAATCGCAGAAATGTTACTCTGTCTCTGGAATCGAGCCAATGTGGTAGGGATTTTGTCCTACACCACGTCGAAAAGTGCTTTACCAGCAACGGTGGAAGTGGCTGACTTGTATGCGAGTTTGGCAATCAGTGGTTTTATTGCCCAATCGGTGTCGTGTACCTCACATAAAGTGCAAATGAGTTGTTCGAGCATTTGATGGGCCCGCTCGGTTTCCTCGTCGATGTGATGATGGAACGCTATTGATGGTTGGCTCCAATTACCATAACGCATCATCAATCCATGCCAAGAACAACTAGTGAAGCGACCATCTCTATTGTTGATGATTGTATGCGGCACTCTCTATAGTTGCACGATCTGATTTGCAAACAGTCTCACTATTCCTTTTATGAGACAGTGGTCATCGTCGATAGGAAGTGCGGCATTTGAGAACATCTTTTCACCATGAAAATGATGGTATCATATCCCTCAAGAGTGGTGGGAAGACCTGTCACAAAGTATGTGCTAATGTCGGACCACGGTTCTGTCAGAACGAGAAGGGGTTGAATTAGACCAGGTGGACGCTTGCGATAAGTTTTTTTTATCTCTGACAGGTGTCACATGGTTTGCAAAAGGTCGCCACGCCAGTCTACATCTTGTTCCACTAGTAGCATTTTGCTAGCTTCTTGAGCATCCTGTCCTCGCCAAAGTGTCCACCCGGACAGGTATTATGGCATGTCTCCAATAACATCCATCGTAATTCCTTGTTTGGGGGTTCAACGACCTAGCGGTGAATCGTCTTCGCGAGTAGGGGTCGTCAAACCAAATTTTGATTTTGTCGTACCTACCAAACTCCTCGAGACCCTTCAACAAAATCCTCACGAGGTATGGGTCCCGTTCGACGAGCAATATGCTAATATGAGCCATTTGATCTGGTTGTCGACTTAGAGCATCTACCGCATTTGTTTTCCAAGTCGGTGCTCGATGTCGTAGTTGAAGTTAAACTGAAGGAAGTCCATCCATTGAGTTTATTGATGGCTTAGATTTGGCTGAGTCTTCTCGTATTTTAGTGCTCGGAGTTTGGCTCAAACGAGGCATCGTCGGCATTCTGAGTAACACCGCCATGTCTCAACTGCAAGTACCTCCTTCGCATGCATTGCGTAGTTGGGTTCCGGCCCGTGTAGTTTTCGTGGCATGTACGTGCGCGGTTGTTCTCCACCACCATTGTCTTGAAGGAGAATGGCTCCGATGGCACGATCCAATGCATCGGTGGCCATGATATAATCCACCATTAAATCTGCCAATCATGAAGCTGGCTATAGTGGACGTTCTCTCAAACTCCTGTTGAGAGTCATCGGAGTTTGCAAAATGGTGATCTTAATCTGCGTGAGGGGTTTTCTCCCTTGCAAAATTGAGGAGCAATCGTCATCAACGACCCTCAACAGGAAGACTCGCATGTTTCGAGTCTCCGGAGGCATGTTTCCGTTGTGAACCTCACCCCTTTGTTCCGGGATCAGAACAATGGGAGTATACCCTTAACACGTGGATTTGCACGAGTTTCACCGAGAAATATGTCGAAGTCTTGCTATCTCGAGACTTTGATGTATTTTGATGCGGTGGTGCAAAATCGTCGCATGCGGAGCACGTTGGCGATTTTGCGCCAGCATTTTTGCTGAACTCTCGCCCTCTCTCTTTCTCACCCCCTCCCCTTGTCTGTCTCACCTTCACTGGCAAGGAGGGGAGGGTGAGGGCAAGGACGCGGGGCCACCAGCATGACTTGCGAGGTTTGGTGGCCCCTCGGCCGCCGATCAAGCCCCCAGCTCAATCGGCGACTAGGACTAGTCTACGGGTGGCCAGCTAGTCACCTGACTAGCTTCCGGCCACCCAACCGGCCGGCTCCCAGCTGGGCGGTGGCCAGCATGTGGCTGGCCACAGACCAGCCCTCGCTGGCAAGGGCTGACCGCCGGTGAGCCCTCGCAATTTGCGAGGGCGGGGAGGGCTGAACCGGCCCTCTCGCTACATTCCTCTCCACTTGTTATGAACCGTCCCGGTTTGTGAACAAAAATCAGGAGTGTTCAGTATTGAAGCATCAACATTGTGAAAGAAAACTTAATAATCTCTAGTCACCGGCTAAGACATGAACACATGCTTTGCACTTGGGCCTCAGCTACAACCAGTAGGTTAGCACGGATAGCAGCCCCCCCCTTCAGGACAAAGCGTCTGCGCGACAACCATGGTGACTGTTTCCGCGACAACCGTGATGGGTGTCCCCAACGTCCTATGGCTGTCTGTCCATGAATTCCACCCAGTGGGAATGTTGTTCACTATATTGGCATTCAGTTGGTGCCTCATGCAACGCGCTTACCCGTGCAAGCTGCCAGCTCGCTCCAGGACTCGTTGATCACCCCAGTGGGCAAACAAGAATCGGACTCCCATGAGTTATGTTCGGGTCGATTACCAACCCAATGAACGAGGTATTCCCTAGCGACCTGCGACCAGAGTGTACGCTCTTGGTGCTGGAGCAGGCGCAAGACCTCACATTAGTGTTAATCTTCCACTATACATATCTCTCCTCTTGTGGTGGATGTGAGTGCGCAGGGCATGCTGGTACAGCTAGTGGAGGGGACACACCATGAAGGCACTCAGTCCCTATCCTTCCTCACCGGTGGTTTCCTCCATCCTGACCGCATGGCCCGTCTCACATGTCATCCAGGCCTGATGTGCTTGTCGTATCCTTTGGCATTCATGGCTACCCTACTCTAGTCTAGTCACAATTGCTCACTGCTTTCTTTAGCATGAGACACCTATATCAGACTTGCAACTTTGACTTTGGTTAAACATAGAAAATGTCACTTCGTAGGTGACGCATGGCGTGCCCCACTTGGGGTGCGCGGATTTTGCTTGCACCCTTTTGTGGGCTGTCGAGGGCTTTCGCCCTCAAGCAAGCTCGATCGCCAGCGAGCTTCGCTCGCTGGCGTGACGGGTGCGGCTGACTAGCAATCACACCCTTTTGGACTAGGGTAACTTGTGACCTATGGACTTGTACCTTCTTTTCCTAACCGCCGCCATGGAGTTTTGGACCTAGCGTAGCCTACAGTCCACCTTTTCAAGCACCGTTTGTTTCTGTGGCTTCCTAGCAAGGTTCTCAATTAGCCTCCTACGGCAAGGACTGCTGGTGGTGGTTGAATAGGCCCCTATGCTGTGTATGGAGCAAGTAAGATCACATGAAAGACATCATGAATCTTCATGCTCGG
>SZWC01001460.1:31480-53977 GCA_023375785.1 Penium margaritaceum
GTCCACCTTTTCAAGCACCGTTTGTTTCTGTGGCTTCCTAGCAAGGTTCTCAATTAGCCTCCTACGGCAAGGACTGCTGGTGGTGGTTGAATAGGCCCCTATGCTGTGTATGGAGCAAGTAAGATCACATGAAAGACATCATGAATCTTCATGCTCGGTGGAAGCAGCAATTGGTAAGCCATTAGCCCAATGCGTGCAATGATGGGAAACAACCCGATCCAGTTTGGGAGAAGTTTACGTGCCCCTGGAGACTTTAACCAATGGTTCTTGGTGCTAAGCAGCACATTGTCACTGATGTCAAACGAGACCTCGCGACGATTTTTGCCATCATATGCCTTCTGTTGTTGCCAAGATGCTTGAAGGTGACCCTTCGCCTCCTGTAACAATGAATCTAGGAACTCAGTAGATGCATTAGTAGAAGGAACCTATCCATTGTAGCTTCCACTCTTCATCAAGGAGGAGGGCACCACTGGATGCCGACCATTGTTCAACATAAATGACGCGAACTGTGTGGATTCATTCAAAGAGTTGTTCAGCGCAAACTCTGCCAGTGCTAGGAATTCGTCCAAGTCGTCCATGGCTGGGTCCACATACATGCAGGGAATGTGCCCTGGAGTGTAATTAATGTGCTTTGTTTATCCGTCGGTTGGAGGGTGAAATTCCGTCGACATGTGAGACTCACTCCTGAAGTACTCATTCATCTATTGCCAGAACTAACTAGCCAATTTTCTATCTCCGTCGGGGATGACGAGCAGCGACCAACCGTAACACTTCACGACACCCTCAAAGAAGACACGAGCGGTCTCCTCAACGTTCACACCAGTGGTTTTTGGAACAAAGTGTGTCATCTTCATCTGAAGACCAGCCACAATCAAGATTCCATCGTGGCCACGGGCCGTGTCCAGAAGGCTGGATATAAAGTCCATGCTGACACGCTCCCATGGAGTCCCTGGGACATGGCCACGGGACGTGTCCAGTAGTTCTTTTGTTACTTGCCTTGCTCCAGAGACATAGGTCGCATGTAATGCAATACTTGCGGACATCGACGCTCCATCCTGGCCAGCAGTAGTGGTCAGAGAGTGCTTTTCCCATCTTTCATCGTCCCACATGACCTGCCACCGGCGGGTCGTGAAAGTGGGAGATTATCTTTGCTTGAAGATCTCTCGAGTCAGGCACAACAAATTATTCTCCGTGCCGATTAAACTCTTGTAGCTTCCACCAATCCGTGCTTTACCAGATTGCGAGAGTCTAGGAACCAAGAATCCCATTTGGACCTTGTTCACAAAGCCGTTGTAGTAGATAATCTCTAAGGGTGGTTACCGCAAGGGTGCTGGGGTGTCAAGTGTCTGCGTTGAGCCTAACACAAGGGCCATAAAACACCCACTAATGGCAGTGATTGTCTAAATTTCCATAGACTGTCGGCTTAGTGGATCGGCCACGTTGATGTACCCTGGCTGATACTCCCATGTGAACAAGAATCGACTCATCTATTCACTCCGACGCGCATGTCACCTTGACAAGTTCGGTTGCGTTTGGAACAACACCAAGGGGTTATGGTCGGTCACGACCGTCACACCCCCCTCGACACGCTCGAGGTAACAACGCCACGTCTTTGAAGCATGTACCACTGCAAGAAGCTATTGATTACCACTTGTGTACTGCGTTTCAATTGGACTGAGCGTTCGCCTCTCATACGCAATTGGATGACATGAGGACTTCCCCGATTCCTACTACTGATGCATCACAGTGCAACTCCCAAGGTTGCGATCGATCTGGAAGAGCCAAGATAAGGGCGGTGGACAAAAGTTCATTGACTATGACAAAAGCGTTCTCGCAGTCTGGTGTCCAGACCTAGTGTGTTTCCTTTTGCGTGAGTGTGGTTAGCGATACTACCAATGTCGAGTACCCTTGCATGAACCGTTGAAAGTAGTTTGCAATGCCGAGGAAAGACCGGATCTGCCCGACGTTTGCTGGATGCGGCCGATCCACCACGGCTTGGACATTTTGTGGGTCGATACGGATACCGTCCTTACCCACGATGTGTCCAAGGTACTCGAGCTCATCTTGTGCAAACTTGCAATTGCTCACTTTTGCATAGAACTTTTGAACTCGAAGGATCACAAGGACTTTGTCCAAATGCTCTAGATACTCTTCCATTATTTTAAAGAAAACCAGGATGTCATCCAGGTGAACCAAGACAAACTAACCGAGTTGCTTAGCAAACATTCGTTCCATTTTTCCTTGGAGATTTGCCGGGGCATTTGTAAGCCCCGAGGGCACAAAACTTGAAGCTAGTAATGTCCCAAGTGCGTTCAAAACGCCGTTTTAGGTACATCATCATCAAAGATGCGGATTTTATGATACCCATGTGACAAATCCAAGGACAAGAAGAGTTTCGCTCCCTGCAGTTGGTCAAAGAGATCCTCAATATGTAGTAATGGGAATCGATTATTCTTTGTCAGCTTGTTCAATGCCCGGTAGTCTACGCACATGCGTAAACCCGCCATCTTTCTTGTTCACAGAATGGATCGGCGTAGAGTACGGCGAGGTACTCGGCTCGATCCAACCTTTTGCAAGGCACTCCTTCATTTTTGCATTTGGCCTCTTGCCTCTCTATCGGACTTACATGGATCTGAACGGAGGATTCGCCTCTGGTTGCAGCGGAATCATGTGTCCCATGCGTCGTTCTGGTGGAAGCCTAGCCGGTTGGTCTTGGAATGCGTCCGAGAACTCGCGATGTGTCTTTCTTCACTTTGTCTTCCACTTCCTATAGGTGGGCCAACAAAAATCGGCAACCCTACTGGATATGTTTCTTAACTTGCATCGGGAACAAGCTAGCATGGACTTTGAGTTGGGTTAGTGATAGTTCTGTACTCAAAACTAGGGTAAAGCAACGCAGTCCCTTCCAAAGGATCAAACGCTTTGACTCAAGGCATATCATTGCCTTGTTTTCACGAAGCCAAGGAGCGCCTAGAACCACGTCAAAAGGGACAAGAAGGTTCAGAACCTTCAGCGTACGCTTTGAGTGCAACCTCAAATGCAAACATTTGCTTTGCTGGTACCGATCACGGGTGTCGCACGGTTGTCACCGACAATAACTGAGCCATTTGATACTTGAGGCCCACCTTTCTAGTGAAGTCGAGGCTAACAAAGGAGTCATCTCCTCTGGTTTTAGGCAGCATGTTCACAAGAACACTGGCCATTTGCCCGTTGAATTGCATCGTCATGTTGCCCACACTCTTTTGAGTGAAAAGACTCGATGATGGCAACCCACGTTTGTGGTAAACACGAAATCGGAGCGGTGGGCGCTGCAACTTGAGTGCTTCACTGAATTGGGTCTACTCTTGTGGTTTTGTGTGAATCCGACGAGCACCTTCCAATCTTCAAACCGGGTTGGATCGAAATCTTCAATCAATGGTACTACGAATGTGATCACGCTCATCGGATTGGGAACGTTTGCTTCAATCATTGTGTCACACAAGTCATGCATGGTGGTCGCTGTCGCGACCACTAAGCAAGCAAGATCACGCACCTCATCTAGAGATGTAAGATTTAGTGGGCAGTGTTGATCAATAACTATGGAATGTGGTTCAACATGAGAGGACAACACAACCGAGAAATATGAACTTGTCAGAAATTCAAGTTGTTTTACATCCTCATGAGAAAACATGAACCCACACTCGTGATCCACTTTTCCCCTTGAGTGGTCCCCTCTAACGTCAATCAGGAGTGGGAAAAACCCGCCTCGCGGCCTTCGTCATTCCCAGGACTCGGCCCATGGCCACGGGCACGGCTGTAACCACGACCCTGTCCGCGACCGCCTGCCGTACCATCTCCACGTGGTGCCACTATTGCGGCTAGTGTCGTGGCTCCTTCCTTGCCACCGGCAGCTGCCTGAGGGCAGTCAGCCCTTAAGTGGCCAGCCTGTATGCAGATGTGGGAGAGGCCCCCGCGGAAAGCCGTGTTGCAATGCTCACATGTCGCATGCTGCTCGTCGTTGTCACGGCTACGTTTGTGGTTGGCGGTCTTCTACCTGCCAGTCTTCTTGGCTGGGGGGTTTGCAAGATGCTTGCCCCTAGACCCGCCACGTTGCGCGGCTGCACCCCCAGTCCCAGTAGCATCCATGCGCATGTCGCGCCTCTTATGTGCGTGCACAGCCGGTCGTGCATCCGAGAAGTGCTTCGGGTTCACCGCATGCACCTTGCTCAGGTAGCCCCACAACATAGGCCAGCTCGTCCAAGCCTGACCTGCTGCCGTGGTAGTGGTCTTGTCCTTGAGCTTCTCGGTCCCAAGACCCTCATGCAATAACTCAAGCAGCAGACACTTTGGGTCTCTAAATGGTGGCCTACCATTGCTCTTTGTGAAGCTTTTGTCTTCCTCGATGAGCGTGGTAAACTCACCCAGGTACGTCTCCAACGAGCAACTAAGCTGCTTGAAGTCCTTCAACTTGGTGAATGCCCACTAGGCCTCCTTACATTCCGTGTACTTCTTGCGGACCTGGGAGTCCAAAGCAGCCCAAGACATGGGCTGCCACTCCAGGTGAGGGTACTGCGCACTCCACTCACTGATCACGTAGTTGAAGAGTTTGGTCTCCAACCGCGTCAAGGTACGGTCACCCCACTAATTGAGTGGAGACTTCTGCACGTGTAGCACGTGTTGCATGCGATTGAGCCAATTGGCCAGCTTGTGGCCCTTGTGGAAGACCTCCAGACTGTTGACGAACAACATGTTCATGGCCTACCATTGTTTTGTCAAGGCAGGTTGGCCTCTGCCGCCGTTGGCAGTGGGGTTAGCAACCATGTTGTGGTCACAATCTTGTGCCCCCTATGCTTGGATCAAACTCTTCAATGCCTCATTGAGGTTGTTGCACCGTAGTGTCGTTGTGTGTACCGCAACGCGTTGAAGTTGTCGGTCCCTGTCAAGGTCCAAGATGGTTTGTCCAACGTGGACGACGAAGTTGGCGAACGTCGACTTGAGCTATGATGTCGTCAGAGCCTCGGCAATTGTCTCCATGGCCTTGCGCTGGCCATGCACCTTTGCCTGGATGAGGAGTGTACGGTTTGCGTAGGCAAATCCAAGGAGCCCCATCTTGCGGACAAAACAATTGTCCTCCACCATGCTGGAGTGGTGGCAAAGGTTCTCCACAGCTTTAGCGTCGTACAAGGCGGGTTTGCCACATGCTCCTGCGTGAGAAGGAACATCCTCGTTCCTGACGCCGATTCACAGTTACCTGGCCACTTTGGCGATTGCATCCACCAGATCTTGGCGAGTGGCATGACGACCCTTTTCCACGTCGCCACGTGAATCATTCTCTTGAGAATGAGTTGCGTGAATGAATTCCCGCATAGCTACTTTTGGCACACTTGCTGCTGTCGACAGCGTCGCTACTATCGGTAGCTCCTTCTGACTCAGTGCATGCCTTCCCTTTCTTGAGCGACTGGCTTAAGAGCTCCTTACCACAATGACGATGATGACGGATGACGTCGTCATTGTCGTGCTCTTTGTCCTGCTCGACATCCGTGTTGTCTCCCCCAAGCGCATCACTTGTCACGTGGAGATCGTCCACGTCTGTGTCAACATGCTCGTCGAGCGCGTCCTAGGCTTCCACATGCTTCTTGGTTTCACTGAGAGGAGCGTGGGTTGCCTATTGAGACATGGTAGCTTTTGGGTTTGCTACTGCGCTCGTCGTCGCGGCCCCCAAAACTTGGAGGCTACCGAGGGCGAGTAGTGAAGCCGTCACCAGTGTACCCTTTGGCGCTTTGGAAGGACCAGTGGTCACCATCCGTGGTATTGTTGCGTGCAACTTGCACGACAAGCAAGACTGATTGTTCCTCACAACATGAAAGTGGGACAACCTCCATAGGATCCGCCTACGCACTCACAATTAGTGAGGCCACTAGAACAATGATTGCTATCTTTCTAGGCCGCCGCGGATGGCACAACCACACGTTAACATTTTCTACTTTCCTAGGCCGCAACGATCGACACAATCACGTGGTTTTTGAGTCTATCTTCCTAAGCCCTGACTCATGGCCCTTGATAGTCTTTTGGGCACTAGGAAAACAGATTGGAAAGACAAAGGGGAAATTGACAAGAGTGTGAGTTTAGCTCACAAGCAAAGAGAAGTGAGAGGGGGCTACTCCAACCAACAACTTGCTACCCTCCTAACACTTTTTCCCACCACGCAGGTTTTTCTCTTGAGCTCTTGTCCTACTTGATCTTCCTTTGGACTTGGCTTTGCGTCGTAGAGCCATCTTGGAGCGTCTTCCTTGGGCCCACGACAATGGAGGGGCCTCCAACACCTTCAAGGGGACACCTACTCCTTTCTTGATGCTCTACCAGCCCCTAGAGGCGGCTGGAGATGAGGAAGCCCCCTCCACAACTTCTTGGACCATGGAAACAAGCATGAAAGCTTGAGAAATGGCCAAAATCACACTTTTTTGAGCAAGGCGATACCCCACCCGTACCAAAAAAAAGCTCGTGGCTCTCTGGTGATAGGGAGATGCTGGGAGGATGTAGAAAAAATTGGTGGAACTCACCAATAGCTTCCTGACGCTATGTACGGCACTCCTAACTGTTAGGTTTGGAGCATGTACTCCCCTTTTGCCATTGCTGCTGCTGCTGTGCCCCGACGGCAGCGTGTAATATACTGTTCGACCGCCAAACATGTCGCGGAGATAGTCGCACTGGGCGTACTGGATCTGGCTACCAATGTAGTGGGTGTTATCTCCAAATCGTGCTCAGAGTCATCGTCGGAGTTTGCATAATGGTGATCTCACTCTACGTGAGGGGTTTCCCCCATCTTAGACCTGAAGAGCAATCATCATCAACAACCCTTAGAATGCATACTCGAATATTTCAAGATTTTGGAGGCCCATTTGCGTTTTAAGCCGTAACCCCTTGTTTTGGGACCAGAACAAGGGGTGTATACCCCGAACTTGTGGGTTTGCATGAGTTTCACCAAGAAATATGTCGAAGTCATGCTAACTCGAGACTTTGATACATTTTGACGCGATGGCACAAAATCGTCTCGTGCAGAGCACGCTGGTGATTTCACGCTGGTCTTTTTGCCGCACTCTCGTCCTCTCTCATGCTCACTCCTTCCGCTCGTCCGTCTCGCCTTTGCCGGCGAGGAGGGGAGGGTAAGGGCGAGGCCACTGGGCCACCAGCCTCACTCACAAGGCTTGGTGGCCCCTCGGCCACCTATTGAGCCCCCAGCTTGATTGGCGGCTAGGGCTGGCTGGCGGGTGACCAACCGGTCACCTGACCGGCTGCCGGCCACCCAACCGGCCAGCTGCCAGCTGGCTGGTGGCCAGCGCGTGGCTGGCCACCGGCCAGCCCTTGCTGGCGAGGGCTGGCTGCCGGCAAGCCCTCGCGATTTGCGAGGGTGGGGAGGGCGGAAGCGACCCTCCCGCTACACTAGGGCCAAGGTCAGAGCGTTTCTCAAATAGATCAATGCTTCATGTTTGCTGTCCCCCCAATTCCACTTGCTGGTTTTCCAGGTGAGATAGGAGAGATGCGCTCACACCTGTGGGTTGTCCTTTATGAATTGACGGTCGTAGTTGCAAAAGTCCTAAAACACCCGGACGTCCCAAACATTTGTGGGCATTGGCCAGTCGGTGACCGCCTCCACCTTTTTATGGTTAATGGTGACCCGCCAGTCGGCGATGATGTCGCCCAAGAACTCGACCGAACGATGACTGAAGTCGCATTTCGACAGTAAAAAAAATCTCCCTCCAAAATCTCAAGCGCTTTTTGGAGAGGTCCAGTGTGCTCCTCCAAGGTGCATTTGTACACTGGGATGTTATTGAGATACACGGCGACAAAGTTGTCAAAGTACGTGAAAAACATATTGTTCATTGTCGCCATAGATATTGTGAGGGTGTTTCTAGTCAGAATGGCATGACCCTAGACTCAAAGTGCTCGTACCTGGTGCAGAATGCTGTCTTCTTAATGTCCTTATCGGATACATGGATGTCATGATAGCCAAGGAGTAGGTCAATTATGCTGGAAATATGGGCCACTCGATGTTGATCAAATAGGTCATTTGCTCGTGGGAAGGGGTAGCGGTTCTTGACGTTGATGTGGTTCAACGCTCGGTAGTCCGCGCACATCTATATCTCTCTGGTATCTCTCTGGTTTTTTCACAAAAACATACGGGTGCTACATAGGGTGACATGGAGGGTCAGATGAACCCGTGCCCGAGCATCTTTTTCATCTACTTTTCGATTTCAGTCAGCTCGTGATCACTCGGGCAAAAGGTCCGCTTCATAGTTGGTCTGTTGCTAGGCTTCGGGTTTATCTAATGGTCCATGCTTCGTTGCAAGGCTAGCTATAAGGGTAGTTTTAGGAGAAAATCCCTATAAACTCCTCGATGAGCTGTGCAAACTACCTCAGTGAACTTCTTAGGTGTCGAGGCTATTAGTGTCGCTTCAACCGCTACAGTTTATTCCGCTTCCCCTTCTTCCACATGGTCTAGCCACGCTTGGGCTCCACGCTTTAGATGTTTATTGGCCACGTCAAGAGATATTGGTTGGCATTCCGTGGCTCTCACAGCTTCCTTTGATGCTCCCATCTCTACAATTTTCCGTAACCACTCTTACATCATGGTTCGCTTGACCGAAGGTAGGTGTTGTTTCCTGCCATTAACACTGACATAGACTACTTCGCTGATCAATCAACTTGTGGATTGTGCCGGTACAAGAAACATGATGATTTTTTGGTTGCTCATTGAGCAAGTTCTCAAGATCGTTCCATCATGTAGATATCTTATTTGTAACCGGAGTGGTTCACAAAGTCGACGGATATGCTGTCTTTTGTGGACAGTTTTTCCTTCAAGCAAGCCTAGTTTGTCTGCAAAATTTGCTTTCGAACCATGTCCTTGCTGAGGAGAGTAGTGAAAACATCCTCCATCAGTAAGTGTTGTTGTTTTCCTACGACTTTTACAACCCTTTGGTTGCGGTTGTAGCAATATCGCCAGTTTGTCGTCCTCGTACCCCTCGTGAAACTTTGTGATCTCACGAACCCTCATTTGCAATGATGTGAGCCACTAAGATGTGCGATTGGTCGATGCAAAGCTTTTCAACCAGACATGGGCCATGCTGCCTACTCTTGCCCTTTGGCGCTTCTTGACTCCTCTCTCTTTTTCTACGAGTTTCCCCCTATTTTTGCTTATGTTTTAAGCTTTCGACAGTTACGCGAGACATGACCCGGCTTCCTGTAAGTCCAGTAGAGACTATGATTGTGCTGATCGATAACGTCAATCTCCACTGGAGACGAGGTTTCTACTGACCGTGTCTTCCCTTTGCCATAACAGGGATTAGGGCCTTAGAGTCGCCAACCGTTGTATTCCTATATGTGAGAATTGTAGTCGGCGCCGTGGACATGGTTGCCTACTGCGATCATTCGCAAAAGGTCATCTTAGATGTTGAAAGTGGTCATTGCCTGTCTGGTATCTCGCCCAAGGCTTTAATTATAGTAGAAACACAGTTTGTTGGGTGCGAGGACACTACTGATGATGATTTCATGAAAATGGCGGGTGTGCTCTGCCAAGAAAGAATACTGATTCAGATGTTGAAGCCTGTACCGTGCGTGAGACTTCTTGTTTGGTTTTCCAAAGCAATAAAAATTAGCACATGAAAAATTGCTCCATGTGACGAGTGGCATGGGAGAGTTGTGCCATGTTGGATTCATCAGCTCGAGAGGTAGTACGCTAGCGGTCAACAATGTGAGAGCGGTCCCACGAGCCATTGATCCATTTCTGTCGGTCTCCTGCTACCGTTGGATGGTGCACAGATCGGACCACCAACCCAAAGCCATGCCACACAAAAGCGAGGCCACAAGGTCAATGTCCTTTTTGTCGTCGTTGATCCTAGTAGTGGTGAAGTAAAACTCCAAACTCGTTAGCCACATCTTGATCGTCAGTCCCTTAGGGTTTACAAGGTTGAACAAATCGAGGAGTGCTGGTGAAATAAAAGGTTCACTAGAGAGCTGCAGTTTTCTATTGGTGAGCACCACATTGCATGCACAAGAAACTCAAATCTCCTATAGCGTTGCGCTGACTCTTGGAGCAGATGGGTGTTGAGGCTCTTGAGTCCTGACAATGTCTAGTACAGGTCTTCGCTAATTCGCGCTTGTTGGCTGGTACCTCCCATCGTGCTAGGTGTACACTCAATGAACTACGGCATGGGCAAAGGGTCTAGTGAGCCGAGAGGTCTGTCATCGGATTGGCCATTGGATTTTTCAGTGTTGCACCATTCACCGTGGAAAATGTCATTGCCGCTTGGTTTGCATGGAGATCGTCATTGTTTGCGTGTTGCTAATCTACCATCGGAGGAGTAATCGCAGGGTATTGCTATTTGTCGTCGGGTGTGCTCTTTTTGTTCACTTTCTTCATTGCAAATTCTGCGATCTTCTGAATGGTGGAGATGGGTTGAGGACCCGTGCAACATCACTATGCTTTGAAACCGAGTGTTACACCGAGCGGAGCATAGGTGGCTCACAGGGATGAGGTGAGGGACAAAAGAATGTTCAGGTTTTTGGGACAAATAGATACTTATTATCAAGAAGTAAGTGTACTTTGATGACAAGTGTCGAGTGAGTCAAAAACATATAAATAATGAATGAGGAAAATGTAGGGTCATCGGCGTTCAAGCCAATCGATGCGTGCAAGGTCGCGTCATGAGTGGCTGATTTTAGAAGCTCATCTGAGAAGTTGGTGGGCTTTGAGAATATCGATGTTCTTCTTTATAAAAGCGTAGTGTCGACAATAAATTGACCAAACATAATAGAATTACCAATGTGTTCGCAATACTTCTGGCGACCATTCTGGAAGGTGGTTGAAGTTGCCAAAATCTTTTGGAATAGAAGAGCGGGGGTTGGTGCAGCTGGTCAAAGTGCCCTCGGCCGGATGGCGTGAAAATCCGGAATTCATCGCGCGGTGGGCTATGAATGTAGGAACAGAAATACCCACTAGCAAAGTTTATGGACTCATGTGCGTTAGAGACGCAACCATTTGTGTGTTTCCAGGATTGACCATAAGGTAGCACAACAATTAGAAATCCTTAGAAAAAAAGCCTCATGATGTTTGTAATCAGTAGTATAAGTGTTTTGATACAAAACTATAAATGCTTTGTCTCCAAACATAAAAACACGAAAAATAGACAATGCATCTTTTGATTCTTCAAGAGGGTTTCAACACCTATTGACGATAAAATCATGAAGCTAAAATGGAGAATGTTTCCCACTGTCAATATACATGCACCCATGGGTGGTCAGCCTCTTTGATTTATCGACTATTCCTGTGGCTTCTTGTGGTCCTACGTGATGCTTGGTGGGCTTGTCCCATATTTTTTACAAGCACCTGAAGGGATTGGATGACTTTGTCATGTCCAAGGCCCCCGCAATGTCAAAAATTATGTTGAAGCCGATCGTACAATGCCTCTTTCATCTGTATTCACATGGGATAGAACCAGCCTGCCCAGATTGATTTCCCACCTTTGTTGTTGCTATAAAGTCCATCAAGATGCTAAGTTGGTGAGGTATGATGGAATCTAGTCTGCCAAAACTATGTTTTACAATTATCCTCATCTTCTCTTGTTCTATAGTGTTAGCAAGCGGCTATATCCATCATCTCGCAAGGGAGGGTAACAACTTCCACCACCTCATGTCACAAGCAGTCAAGCAACTCATTCACGATTGTTGTATGAGTTGAAAACCCTGAACCATCAGCCTCCTCCTATCGTTGATGTCCGTGTGTATCAAAGGGATACGTTATGAGTAATCCATTTCACTCACTTTTCCACGTACAACACCGCGCAGCTCTTGCATGATACTATGGAAATCGTCCATCCACCTTGCCTTACGAGGAATAACTACTCATAATCCTTTGTTGCAGGCGAGCTTGACTCCAATGTAAACAACAGACATGCTTCATAACCACCTTGTAACTTTGCAACAATAGAGTCGTGGCAGAGTGGGCTTAAATCTGCCCTGGTTGCCAGGACAAATGCGTTGACGTTGTCTTTGTCGCCTTGTTTCCTCCGTGCTGCAAGTCTAGTTTGTAGTGAGAGGAGGTGCGTGGCTCTTTGCACACCCTGATAGCCAAACCAATATCCATCCAGAGAGAGTCCCAGACTCTTTGAAGCTCCATTGCTAGGCGTAAGTTGTCTCGTCATAGGAATGGAATGTCTATCCACATGATTGTGTCTATTACTAAAGCCACACATGTCGACCAATGTGTTTGATTTACCTCTCCCCTGCTCATCCAAGCTGTCCACCAAGTAATCAATGGTGTTGTAGGCTGTGCTAAACGAGGAATCCCACATTACTAGCTTTATCATCTTCCATTGTGTCAGTTCTTTCCCATTCATGATAGGGCATGGGATTTCCTCTGTGTAACCATGGCATAGATTAGGCAGTGCTTTACACTCTCATGCCACCAACATGGTCCTTATATCATTTGGTGAGATCTGACACTGTAACCACTTATACATCCACAACAGTACACCGTCACAACTGTTTGCATGATTACACGCTAGTATCACGTGGTGTTGTAGTATCCATGCCGACGTGTTGTGAAAGACAGTGAAATATCATAAAATAAGAGGAGGGTGGAAGCGGAGCAACCATGGAATGACAAAACATCATCTACATGGAGAATAACTACAATGTGATGAGGGCAAATCACTTGCCCTTGGAAGAGCGGGTGACAAAGGGCTTGAGTGATTACAAGCGATCGAGAAGCGTTGTAGGGGTTTGCCGCATCATGTGCCACAAGCTCTGCATGGCAGTGGACTAGAAGATATGACAATGCCATCGCCATCTCATAATAGCAAACACCGTTTCTGATTTCAAGAGCCAAACATGGACCTGGACACTTTTTTTGTGTTGTAAGAGATATACCTGATGAGACATTTGGTCCCATGTTGCTTGGGAGTGAGGAAGGGTTGGAGGCTGAGGTGTACTTGATGAGTTTTATCTACACTTGAACTCATTCAATACCACTTTCATACTGATCTCATTTTCAAACAGGCGTGTTCCCCTGTCACTCCCTCTCCGACCAGTCGCTTATGTGTACAATTATTTGTAGTCTATGGGAGGGGAGAATTCGCATGTAACATATGGATGTTACGTATTTGCATGCAATGTACGGAAGTTTACAAGGGGGGACAAGATGAAGACAAAGTGCAATTGCGACATAGAGAGGGAGGGGCATACACTCGTACATTATGTCATGGTGTGCGGGAATGTTTTTTCTTGTAGTGCATGATGGTGCATGGACATTGATATGGGGACATGTCTACGTATGATGTACCATGGTGTGTGGAGATGAAGTAGGGATTTATATATATTCTACGGTGGTGTTTGGGGAGGAAAAGTTTTGCATGAAGTATATGATAGTGTGTGGAGATGTCGGAGGAGAGAAGGAATGATTTTCATACAACATGCCATTTTTGGAGGGGGTACATTTTCTTAAAAAGCACAATGTGTGTGGGGAATGGAGGGACGGATATACATACGATGGACCACAAATTGTGGGAAGGAGATGACATGCTTATGTGTCATGCATGATGGCACGTGGGGGAGGGGGGAGATGTAGATATTTGCATACAAGGTAGACCAATGCATGGAGTGGGGGGAAAGGGAGGAACAAATTTGCATACAATTTTCAATTCCACGTGGATGACGCAGGGATAGATTTACGTGCAATGTACAATGGTGTGTGCAAGGAGGAGGACATAATTGTTTAGAATATACCATGGTACACGGGGAGGATACATAATGGTGTTGGGGGACAAGGTACCGTGGTGTATGGGTCAAGGGAGGAAGGAAAGGATTCTTACTAAACGTAATACCAGTGTATGGGAATGGGACGAGGGACTATTTGCATGAAATTTCCAATGATGTGTGGAGGTGGACGTACTTGCGATGATGGTGTGTTGAGAGGGAGGACATCCTGGCATGCAATATAAGTTGGTGTGTGATAGTGACATATGTGAATGCAATAGAAGGTCATGCGTGGGATGGGAGCAGGGGAGTGATAGATTCTTATATGATTTACCATGGCATATGAAAAAGGGGAAGTCTCTGTATAACTGCACCATGTTGTATGGGGAGGGAGGATCAAGGCTGGCTTCTATGCAGTTTACTATGGTGTGTGGGATGTACCTTCCAACTAGGAAGATCCCTGTTTATTACAAGCATCTCCTATTGTGATGTCATTGTTCCATGGGAATTACACTAGAATCTTCTACTGGGAAAAAAGCAGTGTATCAACACTTAAAAATAGATCACAATAAAGGGAAGTAACATTCGGTGAGACATGGCTATGTTTAGAAATGCAAAACCATTGTTGATGCACAACATACATCAAGTTCACGTACGATCCGTACTATATCCTCTCACAATGTTATCAATAGCTCCTCCCTATTAGTAGGTGCTTGTACGTATCATTTTGCACCTTTTCTAAGAAGAAGCCTTACATGCTACCAGCTTTTACCTTCACCCGTAGCGATAGTACATAAGAAATGCCATAATCCATACATTCTTCAGTGGGTGTATTATTCTACAACTTTGGATCCTCTGGATCCTTTTCTCACCTAATCCATTTATTCTCCACGTTGTGCTACATCAACAATAGCACGATGCCTCCAACAAGTTTTTAATAATATCATATTGAGCATTTGATTCATGCATTATTGGGCCAAGTTAATGTCTCACTTACATCCACCAGAAAACGACCCCTTGGGAGTTTTTAGGTGGTGTCCTAACCGGGAGACCTTGAGAATGCTTGGTGTCAATTTTACTACCTATCCTAATCCAATGCCTTTGGGCTCTTCCAAAGATCCAAACTCTGCAACCGAACTTAGAGCATTCAAACCGTGACTATAGGTGACCACCACATTGCCACCATTATGCCACTCGGAGTTTGCATCATCTCATCCTCACTACGTTATACAAAACGACACGAGGTGAAATTGGGCCATGGTACAGTTTTTTTTTCTCAAACAAGACTAGATGACAACGGTGTATTTAGAACAATTATTGAAAAAAAAGATAGCGCGGTGTAGGTTAGCGAAAAAATCAGAGTGCAAAAAATATTGATTCAATTCACCCATGAAAGTAGTTCTTTATACATGAACGCAAATGTGAAGAACACACATTTATCTTACATGGATGTATGATTCAACAAAGAGGTGCATAATGTGTGATAACAACACAAACTTCATTGAGATAGTTCTTAACATGCCTGAGGGGAATGCGCCACCGGCACTTAGTCAACATGAAGGGACATTGGACAACCATACATGTACCATGGTGCTTTATGTTCAAGTACTAGTACCATAGATACAAATGAAATTCAGCACACTTGTTGCGAGACAAGATACTAGGATGGCTAGGGCAGGTAGCATCACAAATGAGCTTGTATCTACATAACTCACCGCCAGTCTTAACAATACAGATGCGTGCCTTAGGGTAATCACCAATTGTGGATAGAGCCATCCTAACTATCGTCATTTTCATGAAACAAGTATGGTGTATCGATGGATTCTTGCAAGAGGACCACACAGAACCCCTATCAACAAGTTAAAACCCCTTCTTCTCCATATGTCAAAGGACGGGGAACTGCAAGACATCTACATCACCAACGACGTCCTTCCTATGCGTGTGAAACCCTCTATAACTCTGCAGGCTATAAATGTGTGGATCGTTTACTATAGACATGTTTACAGAAGTGCCCAGATGCTGAAGGGACATCCAAAGAGGTGGCATTTGTTGTTAACTTACTAATCTTAAACTATGTAGCAATGTTCAAGAAGGAGGAGCTTGTCAGAAGTAAAATCAATGTGACAGACACTCAAACCGTGACAATGGTGGTGTATCATGGGTGTATCTTGAATTTTGGTGAGAGGTTCATGTATGCCCAATCACCACAACTCCACACACTCCTTGATGTTTGTACATGACTGAAACATATGGTTAGGATCATTCTAGGAAGATGGCTTAGACAATTGACATTGTTTCCTATAGATTACTGTTTGGAATCATGTTGTAGCAGATTGGATGGAATCCTTGCCCAACTAGGCCAAACCCTAGTGCTCAAGGGTCTCCGACCCTCAAGCCATCCCGTCCAACCATCCATGGGACAAGGACCCCCGCTCGATCCACATGGTGCCGGCTGCGCGCTACACTCCCCCACACTAGGAGTGAGCCGCCCTCGGCATCCGCATGTCGAACCTCAATGCTCTAGTGCCAATGTAGCACACCTCATGGAATCCTTGGCCAACTAGGCCAAAACTGCAATGCTTGCGGGTCTCCGACCCTCAAGCCATCCCGTCCAACCGCCCTTAAGACAGGGATCCCCGCTCGATCCACATGGCGCTGGATGCACACTACACATGTTCACAGTTAATTTCATGTACATGGCCACAATAACATTTCTGAACTATCCCGAGAAGTACATGGCCTGAATTACTCTTGTAGTCACCTATTCTATAGCATGTTTTTAAAATCACTTCAAAGTATATTCATTCACATCGAGACCTACTTTGTTCTTTGTTTAAAATTCAGGGTATGTTTATAACTTTTTTCGCCAATGCTGAAGTGTCCTCGATTATGGTATCACCGAACTCTTGAGTATGGGGTGTTCTGACGCCCAAATGGAAGGTTAGAAGGGTGTAGGCAATGTCTCTTTGTTTTGGCTAAAGTGCCCCCCCTCGGGATCTAACCAAATGGTGAAGGTGCATTGGGAGTGTATCTGACTTTGGGATGATTTAACACACTTATACTTTTATGTACTTATGTACACCTTTCCGTGTTTTCATGACACACTCCCCAAAACACTCTCCCTTGATACAGTTTCCTGGTACAATCCTGGGTTTTGGGAGAAGGGGTCCAGTACGGGTTCTTTTGTGGCGGGATCGAAGTACACTGAACTGTTCATGTACTGTTAGAGTTGGTTACATAAACAAATTGAGAGCTAGCAGATGCCGGCAATCGATGTCTTACAGGCAATTACTGTATATGTACACAAGTATGCTTTTTTCTACATACCAGATACACTCTCCGCTACACTCCCACAATGCACTCATCCAAATTGGGAGGGGGTGCTCCTACTAACCGGATTCCCACGCCCTCCCAAGTAGTCAAAAAGGTATCAGGATGGTGTATAGGACAGTGTAGCTATAGGAGCCTTCTTTCTTAAAGTAGTACATTTGGAGGGAGGTGCTGACATGCCGGTACACCCCTCAACATAGCTCTTCGATGCACTCGGGGTTTAATGGAGGAGGGGGTCATTTTGGGGCCCCGTTGTGGCAGGGTTGAAGTACAATAAATTGTTTGTGTATAGCCATAGCTGGTTGCGTAGAAAAATAAGAGATGTTGGATGCTGGGAATTGACGACTTACAAATGTTGAATGTAGATGTACACAAGTTTGTCTTTTTCCTATATACCAGGTGTAACTTATGTTACACTCTTGCAATACACTCTTTCACTTCGGGTGGGGGGGGGGGAGGGTCCTTCAGATCACAATCCAAGTAGTACGAGGTGTATTATGGTGGTACATCGGAGATTGTGGATGGAGGGGCCTTCTTTTCTAAACCAAATTATCCGGAGGGAGATGTGGACATACCGGTACACAAGTCCAAGGAAACTTTGTTTCCTTGATACACTCCGCGATACAGTTTCCTAAAACACTGAGGGGTTTTGCGGAGGGGGGGGGGGGGGGAGGGGGACTTTGTCTTTAATAAATGCCAACCACAACCCTATCTGGATATCATCCTAAGTCTTGATATGGGTGGTTATTGACGGGAACGAGGCATTCAGGACTACTGACTTTATGTAACACTAGCAAGACGGACAAAACGACTGATTCATAACTAAAGGGACATACATATGCCTGTTAAGAAACATTGCAATGCATAAGAATTCCTTACAAACCGCATGAATCCAATCTAGAAGTATGGGACGAGAGTTGATGTAGAAAGGATTATGGTTACTTCCAGTAAAGACCTAGTGTAAAAAATGTGAACATCTCCATGTAAGCTTATTGGGTTTATACTTGAACTGGATTTTCTATATGCAGGTATCGTGGTGTATTAGAAGGGGATGATTAACCATAACTCCAGAGGGTGCAACTCATTGACAATACATCTGATAAACATGAACACTACACAAAGTATTCCATTCCATATGCCATGACAATGTGTGGTAAGTCGTGTGGGGATGTGTCACTCGTCCCTTGGCTACGAGGATGCCATTTGTCTCCTTCTACAATGATAATCCCCTACAAGGGGGTGGTGGAAAAGGAGGGTACTATAGTGTAATTGGTGAAGCAACACGTCAAAGGAGGGTTGCAGGATGCAGTGAAGGAATAAGGGATCAATTGCTTATACCCGATGGTTTGGTTTGAAGATTGCACTGTGTGGAAATGGATACAAGGAAGATAAATGGGTGGTTTCCATGGTCAACATTCATGGTAGGATGACCTTGGAAAAACATGGTAGCACCATAAAGTTGTTTTCTTTTGGAGTCCCTACACATAGGACTGTAGATACATCTCTATGTGGTAACAGAAATAACCAACCAAAGATGTGATTAATGAAGACACCGGCTGCTCTTGCCATTTTTTATGACTTCTCTTTGTTTCACAAGTGGGTTCTTCCACACGGGGTGGAAATTAAACAAATGCTCCACATGGATCCGGATCTCCCATGTTGTTGTACGGAGGCAATACATGATGATGTCACGCACATCACCAATAGCAAGTCTTTCCCGTCCATTTCTTCTACTACCTCTTACTACTTCATGGTTACTTGCGGTCATATCCCATTATTCAGTGCTCAACAAGCATGTTATGAATAGAAAAATATGGATACCAAAAATGGAGAAACAATGAGAGAAAGCGTTATTTGAGGAATGAAAAACTTCAGCAATGAAACTTAACAACATGATCGGGGCTGTGGATGGCACATGTGCAAGTTTCAACAGTAAAAGGGTGAAAGTCTTGGGGTCTTGGATGCTCAAGCGGCGCATGTGAGGTCAAGTCAGAAGTGGTCATTTCAAAGAAACCCAATCACAATCTGGCTTCCATTGAGACCTTTCTGTATAAAATCCCAACACTGACTGTAATCTTAGCTGGTAGAACCAAAACATCAATATGGTTCATGTTACTTCTATTGACCAGTATCAGAAGTGGTCGCACATGTCACATAGTACCGGACTACAACACCGATTGTAAGGGACATTGGTCAAGTTTCCTTACGTATGATGGTGTGTTATATTGGAAATCTGGAGATAAAGTTATTCAAATGACTTTTATGTACTAGGTAGAGTGTATAGTATTTTATGATACACTGAGAAGCTTCCTTGCAAGCTTCTCATAAGTTATTGTTTTTTTGTGATTCATTTAGGGGCGTTTATGCGGAGGGGATAGGGGGGGAGTGTAAGTGATTGTGCATGGCTTGATGTGTGGCGTGTGTGTAGAAATGAATACTTCTGTTTGTTGGTTTGAGTAATGTTTTTTAGGTCGGTTGGTGGTCATTGGGTGGGGGGGAGTGGGTGGGTGTAGGAAGCGTATGTGGAGATTTGAAGTGGAGGTATTTCAATGGATGTATGGGATGAATGTAGACAATTGCACTTGTGTATACTGGTTAGAGTGATGTATTTTTTGGTGGTGATTGGGCAAGAGGGGGGAGGGAGAGGACTGGGGTGGAAAGTGTATCTGGAGAGTGTATAGAGAGATTTATTACCAGATGTGTGGGTTGTATGTAGAGATATGCACTGGTGTATGATGGGTTTGAGTGATTTGATGAGTGGTGGCTGGAAGTGTATGTGGGAACTGTAATTCTGGGCATATGGCTAAATAAGTGGGTAGTTAGTATAGATGTACACTTGTGGTTGTTCTTTTGAGTGATGTGGTCGATGGTGGTTGGAATGGTGGAAGGGAAGGGGTGGTTAACTTATGTGGGGACTGTAAGTGACTGTGTATGGCTTGATTTGTGGGTTGTGTATAAATATGTATTTTTGTATGTTGGTTTGAGTAATGTGTTTGAGTGTTCATTGTGTGAAGGGGGAATATGGGGGGAGAAGTGGAGTCAGAACGTGTATATGGAGATTGTAATTGAAGGTGTATCAATGGGTGTATGAAGAGTGTGGAGACTTTTGGACTTGTGTGTTGGTTAGAGTAATATGTTCAAGGTCGGTTGGTGGTTGTTGGGTCAGAGGGAGGGTGGATATGGGGGTAGAGGTGGAGGTGTATCTCTGGGTCTATGTGTTCTGTGTATAAATCTATACTTGTGTATATTGATGAGTTGTGGTTAAAAGTGCACGCATGTATTGCAAGTAAAGGTGTATGGTTGGATAGGTGGGTTGTATATGGATGTATGAACTTTTGTGTGTATTGTGTTTTGCGATGTGACCATTGGTCGTTCAGGGGAGGGGGAAAGGGGTGGAAATTATGTGTGGGGAGTATAACAGATGGTGCATGGCCGGATGTGTGGGTTATGTGTAGCAACATGTTATTGTTCATGTTTGGTTGATTTATGTGTTCAAGGTTGGTTGTTGTTCGTTTTGGGGGGGGGAGGAGGAGGTGTGGGGTATAAAGTGTATGTGGGGATTGTAAGTGGAGGCGTATTGCTAGATGTATGGGATGTGTAGAGGAAATTGTACACGTGTGTATTGGTTTGATTGATGTGTCTGAGAACTCTTGCTGTTGGAAAGTCCATAGTACTACTTGGGTGTAAGTTTATGTTGGGAGTGCAGAAGGAGATGCATGAATGGGTGAGTTTGTTGTGAGCTAAAATAAATACTGATGTGAGACCTTGTGTACGTAGGACAAGAATAAGGTGGGGTTGGGGAATTTCGTGTAAAATTTTACAAAGAAATTGAATACAAAGGCAAAAAATAAAGTGAATGTGTTGTGGGTGAAGGTGTGCGTTGGTGTATAAGTACATACACTTATACAACATATCATCTATTACCACATCATCTGCACACATCCAGAGTAAAGATTTCACAATGTATTATTTTAGAGGAACAACATCATACGTATCAGATGTTTACATCCAATTTTAAGTCTCTTACGTGAGTCATTTCTACGTAGGACATCTGGAGTGAAAGGGCATACATAGTTTAAAACAAAAGACAAAAAACTGTTAGATATGTATTGTTGCTTTCTTTCCTATAAAAATACTTGAAGTAAAGAAGCAACAGCAAGAAATTTATCGTTCTTTGACATACTCAAAACCAAAGCTGTTGCTCGAGCGGCGATGAAGGGATTAAGCCTACCCCTTGAGCGACAGGCTGGCTACCGTTAGAATACAGTGCTTTACACTACGCTTGACAAGCCACGTGAAAATTTCTAGCTGTGTTGCATGGAGTGCTGTAGACACGAGACAGCTAGAAGAAGTTGCTTGACCAACAGTCACCCTCTCCCACCATCCGGAATCACAATAATCAGGCTTCGCCGCCAAGGCCCGACTATTCGGGTGTCGGGCCTAGCTGCCGGTCGACGACGACTACCGACGATTCACTGGCAGATCCTTTCCAAAACCAATCTCTTCTACTGTTTTGCTACCTCTGGCCATCCACTTGCAAAATTCAATGACATTGGAAGGCTTGAGATGACCGCAGCATACACTACCAACTTACCGGAATCACTAGCATGGAGAATCATTGACTGTCAATTCATATGCATCGACGGTGTATATGTATCGGATTGATCCAAGCATATTTTTACATGTTGCAGTTCCTCGTGCGGTGTTTATGTCCGCTTACACAAGAACTCCCAATGTGTACTTGTTTGCTGGTGGAGGGTGCCTGGTCAGCATTAGATTTTGGAACTGGATCCCATCCCCAATATCACCACTGAAGTGCATGGCCTGAGTGAATATGCGAGTGTGGTCCNTGCATCGACGGTGTATATGTATCGGATTGATCCAAGCATATTTTTACATGTTGCAGTTCCTCGTGCGGTGTTTATGTCCGCTTACACAAGAACTCCCAATGTGTACTTGTTTGCTGGTGGAGGGTGCCTGGTCAGCATTAGATTTTGGAACTGGATCCCATCCCCAATATCACCACTGAAGTGCATGGCCTGAGTGAATATGCGAGTGTGGTCCGTGTAGCACGTGCCAATGAAATATCTACACAAATGAAAGTTAGGAACCTTCTTGGATATGTCATGCATGAAAATACACCAATGTATAGTGAAGGTGGATACCATTGTGAACAGCCGTGTATCATCTCATACACTCTCCACTTTGTGAATTCGAGAGGGGAGGAGGGGGTGGGGGAACTAAACCTGGAAAGGGTTCGACTGTGGCGCTATTCTCACTCAGTTTCCATACCACAGTTCCATAACTTATAGGACCTTTTGAACAGTGGAAAAAACTATTTCAGAGCTTAGTGCACTAAAACAAACCCAGAATCAAGTGTTTTTAACACTCCCATCTCCCTCCCTCTCTCTCTCTCTCTCTCTCTCTCTCTCTCTCTCT
>SZWC01001460.1:54090-98202 GCA_023375785.1 Penium margaritaceum
GGGGGGGGGAATACATGCTTCATTGTTAAAATGAATCCAACGAATGGTAGACCAAGGATTTTAATTATTCAAACGCTCTTTACTTCGTTGTACACAAATTTTTGAAAATCAATTCTAAAACTTCCAAACCAATTTCTTACGTGACTTATAAGGAATGAAAAGGAGTTTCCCGATAATTCTATTCGCAATTCATGTGATTTTTGAAAAGGCATAAAATGTAGTTGACCAAGACTTCTTGGAAATGGGAATCGTAGTAAGCTGCCTTTCTAAGAAGTATCAATGTAAAAAATAGAGATAAAGTGCATTAGAAGCTACTTTCCACATTCCATTGTTCAGGAATGACAAGTGAGGGAACTTCTTTGTAATTCATCAATTATGGTGAAGTTTGATGCACAATTTTTGAGGGGTGTATGGATTAGGGGTTATTGGTCATGAATGGAAATCTACGCATCATAGGCCATGATTTTAATAAAGTAAATGCGCACTCCTAGAGCTTAGGTCCAAGGTATAATACCCCTCCTTTCTGGCTGTAACGTCCCGGCACAGTGAAGATATAGGTCAGTGCTAGATAAATCATTTACTAATCAGATTATCCACATCGTACGGCAAGGTATCCCACGCCTTTTCCGTTTCACATGTTCTATGTAATGTCATCGATCACATACATTGGCATCCTCATTGAATGCCATAGATTGTTGTAATTCACGTCAGTATTGAAGAAGCTCTCGCAGGGATCCCGGTGCAGGTTAAGTGTAATCAAGTTTAAACTTGACAAACTATTTCATTTTATGCAAGTGAAGCTTCATATCAATTGGTGCCAAATATCCAAGCAATCCTTGAGTTTCCAGATCCACCGGCGCGGAGCTTCCACTTCCTGGTGGCTCGTCGGCGCCTCCCGGCGCCGCACTTGGGCATGCGGAGGGGCAATTTTTCATCATTTTCCCCCTTGCACCTGCCATGCCCGCTGCTCCAGCTTGCTCTTACTCATCTTCCGCTGCGCCCGCCAGCCCATCATAGCTGGTAGTCCCAAGCCCGGCCACGCTCATCACGTGCCGGTCCGCGGGTTGCGCTTTGGTCAAGCAATCCGCAAGCATGTTGTGTGTGCTGAAGTGCTGTAGCACCACATGCCCCTTCTTGACCATGTCCCATGCATAGTAGTAAAGCACGTCGATGTGCTTCATCCACATGTGTTGCGTCGGGTTGTTGGTCAGCGGGATGGAGCCGGTGTTGTCCTCTTGCACCACCGTTGGCTCCAGCTGCGGCACGCCCAGCTCCCCCAGCAACCTGCGGAGCCACACCGCCTCCTTGACAGCCTCGGCCAGCGCGATGTACTCTACTTCCACTGTGGAGGTGGCGACGGATTCCTGCTTCCTACTGCACCATGAGACCGCTGCACCAACGAGGAAGAACACGTAGCCGGATGTGGAATTCCGCTTGTCCACATCCCTAGCGTAGTCTGTATCCATGTAGCAGACCAGGCACAAAGGGTACACCCGCCCTTTGCCGTCGAACCTCAGGCGCGTGTGCCGCGTCTCCTACATGTAGCGGAGGATGCACTTGACCGCCTGCCAGTGTAGTGGCCCTGGATTGGCCATGTACCTGCTCACTTGGTCCACCGCGTAGGCCAAGTCTGGTCGAGTCACAACCATGGCGTACATGCAGCTGCCCACCGCCGATTGGTAGGGCACACCTGCCATATCCTCCCGCTCTTCTTTTTTTTGCGGCGCCACTACCGCACTTAGTTCACAGGTCGTGGAGACCAGACTGCAGACTGGTTTGTAGATCTCCATGCCGTACCGCTTCAGCACCTCGGCCACGTGTTTGGCCTGCCCCAGCTCAAGCGTGCGCGCCCTCTGGTTCCGCGTGATGCTCACTCCGAGGTAGAACTCCAGCTCCTCCATGTCCGACATCTCGAACCTGCTGCTCAGCTGCTCTTTCAGTTGCTGTATGCTTGGTAGGTCTGAGGAGCACAAGATCAGATCGTCCACATAGAGTGCAAAATCTGATGGAGCTTCTCGCTGTGCTGCATGTACACGCTTTGATCTGCCTCACTGCGCTTGGAACCGAGTTGTGCCATGAAGCTATCCATCTGTTGGTACCAGCATCGGGGCGATTGTTTAAGCCCGTCCAAGGACCTCCGCAACTTGCACACCTTGCCCTCTGGCGCCTCCACCCCCTCCGGCACCTGCATGTAGATTTATTTGTCAATGATACCGTTGAGGAAGGCCTTCTTTACGTCCATCTCGTGAAGCTCCATGTCCTTCGCGGTTGCCACCGCAAGGATCGACGGGATGCTTGTGAACTTGGCAACGGGGGCAAACGTCTCATCGTAGTGCTTGCCCTTGCGCTGTTCGTACCCCTTTGCCACGAGTCGCACCTTGTACTTGTCAACCACACCTTCCTTTGTGAACTTGGTCTTGAAGACCCACTTGGAGCCAATGACCTTGGCATCTTTCGGCCTGTCAACCAGCTGCCACGTGTCGTTTTCAGCAATGGCCGCCAACTCGGACTTGATGGCAGCGTCCCACTGCTTCCCCTTGGGCCGCGTAAGCGCCTCTTGCACGGTTGTCGGCTCTGTTGTTGTAGCCAGCATGCACCGCGTCATGGTGATCCATCGACCTGTGCCTGCGTCAAAACGCTTCCCTGCTCTCCGCTTCCTCCCGTTACGACGCGGCAGTTTTGGTGGCGTCTCGTCGCTCTGCAACAATCCTTCTGGCTCAGCCCGCTCCGGTGAATCATCGACCGGACGGCTCCCCGAGGATCTCTCCTGCTCCGGTGAACCATCGACCGGACGGGTGGCGCGTCCGGCGGATTTTTCTCCAACGCCCGACGCGAACTCCGCCGGGAGTGCGCGCTTTGTCACCCGCGGTACCTCCTTCAACAGATCATTCTGCCGGATCTCCAGCCCAGCTACATCGTCGTCGGAGTCCTACGTGTTGGCTGCTGCACCTGCTGCACCGCCACGCTCAGACATAACATCATCGACCTCCGCGTCCGCCGGCTCCTCCTTGTAGTCAAGGAGCTGGAACCACTCCCCCTGTTTTGGAGTGCTCGCGACGCTCATGCCATTGCTACTGCTACTGAAGCTCTGCTGCTTGTCAAACTTGACGTCACGGCTGCGGATGATCTCTTGTGTGGGCGGGTCTCAGAGTCGATACGCCTTTTGCGCGCTCTCGTGGCCGAGGAACCAGCACGGCTTCGCCCGCGGTTCCAGCTTGCTATCGCATCATTGCGCCGCCTGCACCATTGAGTGCAACTTGCACCCGAACACCTTCAGGTGCGCCACGTTTGGCTTGCGCCCGCTCCAAACCTCCTGCGGCGTCTTCCAGCCGCCCTAACCCTTCAGTTACGCTGTTGGGGTGAGGTTGATGGTGTAGCTCGCAGTACTCACAGCCTCCGCCCAAAACCCTCGCGACAACCCCGCATCCACAAGCATGGTCCGCACCATGTTAAGCAGCGTCTGGTTCGCCCGCTCCGCCACTCCGTTGGACTGTGGCGAGTACGGCATAGTGGGTTCCCACTTGATGCCCTGCTGTTTCATCCACTCGCTGCAGCCCACGTACTCTCCGCCATTGTCGCTGCGTAGCGCTCTGACCTTCTGGCCAGTCTGCCTCTCCACCGCTGCAACGTACTCCTTCAGCCGGTCCAGGACCTCGCCTTTCCGCTTCATGAAGTACACATAGAGCTTCCTGCTGCAGTCGTCAATGAAGGTGACGAAGTATGTCAAGCCGCCATTTGACGGCGTTTTTAACGGTCTGTACATGTCATTGTGCAGGACCTCCATCAGGTCCTTTGCGCGAGCCTTGTTCTCATTGAACGGCTTGCGCCGCGCCTTGCCCAACATGCAAGGCCCGCACTTTTTCTGTGCTGCTGCATCGGTTGCCACATCTGCACCGTCGATGACGAGGCTGCACACCATGTGGCGCTTTGCCATCTCCTTAACGGTTGCGGACGCCGAATTCCCCTACCGTTGGTGCCAGAGCTCCAAATCAGTGCTTCCTCCCTTGGCCATGTTGACGACGCGCTCCTGCGAGTCCGCTGCGTCCGATGCCGCGGGGACCACCTTGGTCTCCACAATGTAGAGACCGTCCTCGCGCTTTGCCTCCAGCACGACCTCGCCGTGGCGGTCAATGCGCATCACTACGCCTTTCCTGTGGAAGAGCACCTCATACCCCTTGTCTGTCAAGCGGCGAACACTCAAGATATCAGCCAGGCCGAGGACGTGCTGCACACCACGGATTGTGCATAGCTCCTTCTTACCGCCCACCACGACTTCCACCTTCACGTTGCCTTGGCCGGCTGCCGGCTCGACTTTGTCGTTCGTGACCACCTTAGACTTGGAGAATTTCTCCTAGGTGACGAACCCCACCTTCTCGACTTGGGTGTGCTCCTTGGCCACGAAAACCAGGCACCGCCTGTTGGCATTCTTGAGGAAATGGTTCTTGTTGCCGTTGAGGAGCGACATGCCCTTGCTGTGTTTGCCGCCGTTCTTCGCCTCCTCCGGGCACTCACGGGCCCAATGGCCCTCCTTGACACCATTGCGACAAGCACCTTTCTTGGCGCCCTTCTTGCCACCGCCCTTTCTGCCGCTTCCTCGGCCCCCGCTTCCGCCACCATGCGTTTTGGTGACAAGGGCCGATGAGGAAGACGAGGACTCCCCGCAGCTCCGTTGCTGCGCCTCGTTGCGGATGTACTGTGCGACCACGCCATAGGTGAGCTTGTCCTCCGACCATCCTCCGAGGATGGTGATGAGCGGGCCCCAACTGTCAGGTAGGACCATGAGGAGGGCCATCGCCTGCAGATGCATGTCAATCTTCCACCCCACGTTGTCGCATTGCAAGGCAAGCGACTTGATCTACTGCACGACGGAAATGACATCATCTCCCTCCTAGATTCTCACTGTGAGGAGTCACTTCATCACGAAGATTTTGTTCGTGAGAGAGTTGGATTGGTAGATGGCACAGAGCTTTTGCCAAGCTTCGGCTGCCAGCTTGTAGCCTTGGAAGTAGCCCCACTCCGACTTGGCTGTCCCAGAAACCAGGAGCATGAGCGGCTCCGTGTTCTTCTTTTTGAAGGCCTGCTTCTCAGCGTCCGCAACAATCGCCTCTACAAGCACCTCCTTTCCCAACATGACGTCCAGCAGCCCCTTATGCGGGAGGTGCAGCTCGAATTGCCACCTCCATAGCCCGATGCCTGGGCCGCCCGCATACTTCTGAATGGGCTGCGTCTCCTTCTGCGCCATGTGTGCAGCTACTACTCCGTTGAGTTCTGAGAACTTCACGGCGATGTCCAAGATGACGATCCCATAAGCACGGAAGACGTGAACGTTGGAGGCTATCAGACTCGTTGGCCCATAACCCTTTGTCAGGATGGATCCAGGTGGTGCGGTCCCGAAGTTTGTCTGATAGACTCTACTGGTTTACGTCTTCTGTTTTGGGCAAATTTGAGACTGAGCGTGAGCTTTCTAGTCGCCTCACGCTATGTGAGCAGGCACTTAGAGACAGTCACTTTTGCGAATGGAATAACACGATTTTAAATTAGTTTTCTAGCATCAACATGATAACAACATTTGTAGGGCTATTCATGAGCTTTCCAACGCACCAGACTGTGCGCAATTTGGTCAAGCATAGCCCCAAGTTACGCTTTCCGAAGCACAGGTCTCACCCACCACAGAGGCATGAGGCCGCCTCACGCCGTGGCGCCTACCTTCACGTGCAAAGCGCCTTTCCCAAGGCGTAGATCTCATTCCATATGATGTATGGGTCCCCTGCACTGTTTCCACGCACCCTACCCACTTTTGGGTCGAGTTTGGTGATGGGGTGTGACGAGGTTCGAAACCCGTCCGCGGACCTGCAGTGAGAATTTTGACTAAGTCCCCGTGTAACAAAACGTAATACTAAGTTTCGGACGCCGAGCCGTGATTTTGGCGAAGCCCCTCAGTAACAACCTGCACTACTAGATCCGGTGGATGATCCACATGATTAGGTGTATTATCCACCGGACGCCTCGGCAGGCCTTCCGGAGCAATTTCTCCAGATGGTATTTTTGTTACTCAATCCGGTGGATTATCCACTGGATTTCGAGTCGAAGCCGACTCCCAGAGCCGCTGCGCACACCCCAACTTTGGAAGGCAAAAATTCCCTTGATACTTGTCCAATTTCGGCGAAACAACTTCCACCAGATTCAGCGACTTGTCAACTTTATGGGGCAATCCTTTATTTTAGGATCTGCGCAATCCTCGAGTTGCAAGATCCACTGGCGCGGAGCATCTACTTTCTGGCGGCTCGTCGGCGCCTCCTGGTGCCGCACTAGGGCATGCGGAGGGGCAAGTTTTCAACAGCCCCTATGCCATGCTGCATCACCGTACCACCTTCACCGGTCAGCCTGCTCAAAGTGCTCTGATGGTCCAATTCAACACGCTTCTCATGCGTGTTGATGAGTTTTCTGACGCTTACTGGACGCGGGGGCTCAAGCTCCTTTGCGAGCTAGGCGATACAGCCGTGAGCCAGCTGTCTGCTATTCGCACCATAGTCAACGGGCTCATTCCTGAGCTGTCTGACCTTCTTCATGACGTCATACCTGCTGAGGTGTAGGGAATGGCCTCACAGACTGTCCCACCAAAGTCCCCTCCTGGCGTCGGTGCCCTAAGGGGTTCCATCAAATACTGCGACAGGACTTCACCGACACCTATGCGCCTGTCGGGAAGTATGGGACAGGACGCGCATTGCTGGCAGTTGCGGCACATGAGGACTGGGACATCCATCAAATGGATGTCAAAAACGCTTTTCTCAATGGCCCTCTGGAAGAGAAACTATATGTCAAACAACCGGAAGGTTTCAAAAATGGCACAGAAAGAGTGTGGTTACTGTTGAAAGCTCTTTATGGGCTCAAACAAGCCCCACGGTGCTGGAATAAGGAAATCCGGCGCACATTGGATCATGGAGGTTTTACACAAAGCCTCTGCGACATTTCTTTCTTCTTTTGTTGGGAGGGTGGTGTACCGGTCTCCCTGCTTGTCTATGTGGATGACTTGTTGATTTTGTCCCCTCACCCACACTCATTGCACAGACCAAAGCACTGCTCACAACGCACTATCACATGACAGATTTGGGTGAAGCGCATAACTTTCTTGGTACAACCATCGTCAGAGACAGATCAACACGAACACTCACTCTGCATCAAGGTCGATTCATCACGCATCTCACCACACGGTTCCAGCACTTTGTGCAGCATCTACCCCCACAGCAATCATCCATGAGCCCAGATGTCTACGCACCTGCTCAATGTACGGAGAAAAGATCAAGGACCGGTAACTGATCCCACTGTGAACGGACAGATCACGAGCAGCCTATCATACTTGGCCTCCACAGCCCGGCCGGACATCTTGTGTGCAGTCAATGTGCTTGCTCAGTTCAGCCAGCAATCATACAATACACATCACAAGGCATTGCTTAAGCTGTTGCGTTATGTGTTGGACACGGCTGCGATTGGACTGGTGTTTTCCCCGACTTTGGATCCGATGCTTGATGGCTACAGTGATAGTGACTATGCCTGTGATCGTGTAGCCCAAAGTCGTGGTGGTTGTGTGTTTTGGGTGTGGGGTACAGCTGTGTTGTGGTGTAGTGCATAGCAGTTGTATGTGGCACGGAGCATTGCTGAAGCAGAATGTATGGCACTAGGTGAAGCGGCTTGTGAAGCGATCTGTCTTGCGCGCCTCTTGCAAGAATTGGGCTTGGGTGTTCCTGCCGTACCGCTGCATATTGATAACTCTACTATACGTTGCATTGCTACAAGCAATGGGGTGTTACATCCATGCACAAATCACATCACATCAACGCCAAATATCATTTTGTACATGAAGCTGCTGACACTGAAGTCATCCAAGTTGGGAGGCACAGCTGGCCGACTTCCTCACCAAAGCTCTATCATCTTCATCCTTTCTATTCCAACTGCATCAAATAGGCTACAATCCTGTCGCACTCATGTCCAAGGGGGCGTGTTAACTCCCTTGAATATACTTTTCCTTGTGGTCATGAGTGCCCAGGGCACGCTAGTCCAGGAAGTGGAGGCGACGCATCCTGAGCGAATGGCATCGTGGCGTATCAGCTTGTCGCCTGGGATTCGTGCCCTTGTGTGCTCGCCTCTACCCTGGCAGCGTAGCTTCTAGTCCCTCTCCTTTGACTATTCACATGTGGGAATTTGTCCCTCTTGTGTGCTTGCGAGACCTAGAATAGTCCACATGCATGCTTGTACATCAAGACAACTGTAGGTTTGCTTGTGCATGTGCCTCTGGGTTATCCGAGTTCGGAACCCTAGGTTGAGGTTATGAAACGGCCTCGCCATCGCACTTCGTAGTTCACCGGCAAGCTTTGCTCGCCGGCCGCCGGGTGAGGATCAACTAGCGATCCTCACCCGTAAGAGAGCAGAGCTCTCTTACTAGAGGACTTAGTCTGTTTTTTAATGTTGCCGGACTGTTTTGACCCTAACATCCACCATGGTTAACTGTTTTTGGTGAAACAAGTTGTAATCTGCTCGTAGGAAAGCTCTTAGTACCCTCCTTTTCTTGGTCTCAGCTGTGGCAGGGGTGTCCAGTCTTGCAGCCGCTGTGACTGCCACTGTTCCACATCTTCTTGCCTTCCTTCCTCATCCCTCCTCCTCTTGAGGGTACCCCGTGCATGCTCTGGATTTCCTTTGTCTCTTCCTTGTGCTCTACGTTGGCCTAGGGCTAGGGTTATCCTGCAGTACTATCTCAGCGTGCTTAAGGCACCACTCAATCTTTCCACGTCCACTGAGGCGGGGGAAACTCTGCCGAATTTTTACGGCGGGGCCGTTTCTTCGTCACCATGCCTGGTGACGAAGATTCGGTCATAGCTGACCTGCAGCTGCAGCTTAACAGAGCCCTTGAGGCTGAGCATGAGACTGAGGATCGCCTCTAGCTCGCTGAGGAAAGTCACGCGGCATTTGCTGATGAAGTCGCAGCGCTTGTGTTTAAGCGTCTACCCACTACGTCCTCTTTCTTGCCTGCTGGCTCCACTACTGGCACCGGCTCAAGTACCTCCTCTACCTCCTCTTCCTCTGCTCAGACCTCTGCTGTCCATGCTTCTACTGCCTCCATGCCCTACCAGCATGACTCTTTCTCTCAGCCTCCATTCCTCTCTACTAGCTTTGCCTTCTCCTCCTGGGAGGTGGGCCTGGGCCAAAGGCAAATGACTCTGGGAGTATTACTCCTCCCCTGACCCTTCCTCTTCCTTCAACTCTGTCCCCTCTGAAGCTGCCCGCGCCGTCCGTGCTCTCATTGCTCCTACGCCTGAGCACCTCGTTGATGATGTTGGCACCTTCAATGGTGATCCCTCGGCTGGACACCCAGCTGATCCCATTGGCACCTATGCCATGTTGCGTCGCCGCACCAGCTTCACTGGTCAGGCCGCTCAAAGTGCTCTGTCGGTCCGGTTCAACGTGCTTCTCGTGTGTGCTGATGAGTCTGCTGACGCTTATTGGACGTGGGGGCTCAAGCTCCTCTGCGAACTAGGCGATGCAGCCCCTAGCCAGCTGTCTGTTGTTCTCACCATGGTCAACGGGCTTATTCCTGAGCTCTCTGACCTTCTTCGTGAAATCACACCTACTGAGCTACAGCGCCTTGCCTCGCAGCCTGTCCCACCAAAGTCCCCTCCTGGCGTCGGTGCCCTTTGGCATTTCGCTGCCAATCGCCTTGCCGCCTGGTGGGCCAGTTTGCAGAACCGTAGACTGCACTGCTCTTCTGTCACTGGTATCGCTACACTCATCACCGCCTCATCTCCATCCTCGACCTCCACGTCCTCTTTCCCGGCAGCCCCTACAGCATAAGCTCTTGCCTTCCAGGGGCGTGGTCGCGGCAGAGGTTGCGGTAGGGGCAGGGGCAGGGAGAAGCCCTGTGCTACTCCCGCTCGTGCTCCCGGTGCCGTTGTGTTGAATATGTTTGTCCCTTGTTCAGTCTTGTACGACGGATCAGGAATGCTCTGCCCCTTGTGGAGGTATGACCCCTGGATTTGTTGTAGGGTGACTCAACTATGCTCTGTCTCATGTGAGATATGACCTGTGAGTACACCATGTTGGTGAGTGGTTAACTTGGCCATTTTTGTTGATTTGGCCAAGTGAGAGGTCATGAGTTCGATCCTGGCTCCATGCACATCTTGGTTGTTTTGGAAGCATCCAAGAAAGAAAGTCCGTTGCTTCTGGGAAGCAACACGGCTGATCAGTCACCTTGGCACAAGGATGCTTATGTGTCAAGCCCACAGCGCAAGTCTCTTGGTGATGTGGCAGGGTCAAGCCACTTCTCAGGAATGTGCTTTTGAGTTCTAGGACTGGACAGACAGCTATAAAAGGACTTGTCTTGCGTGCTGATTAATGAACCCTTGCTTGATGCTCTCTTGCGTATTGACGACTTGAGCTCTTCTTGAGATGTAATGCTAAGGCGTTAGTACTCTTGCAGGTGAAGTGTATGCCTGATTAGTTTTGGGGTGCACGACACAAACCTGCAAAGGAAGAAGGTGTAAAAACCTTTGTGAGCTTTTTTGGTTTCGCGGCTTCTCTGCCGGAGGTGGTTAGCTCAGTGGCTAACAAAGGGTTATGGACCCACTCCTTTGGTTGGAGAAGTTTCACGCACGCAACCGCCAAAGTCGCAAGCAGTGAGAGCGCCTTCGCTTTCACCCATCCTCTCTGTTTGCAGGTCAATCATCAGCCGGAGGGGAATGCAACACATCTGCATCTTTCTTCCTTGGGAGCTGACATCAGCCTACATCAGCCTACATCTGCTTGCATCGGCCAACGTGAACAGGGCCAGCAGTTTCCTCTTCTCACCAACAGTCTACCACGGCCTCAAACACAGGTACATCGGCATCAACAACAGGTGCAGCAGCTATAACAGTTGTAGGTGTAGGGATGGCAGGGACAGGGGAACCAGGGAATCATTCTCCCATCCTCAAGTTTGATGGAGAGGGGTTTACGCTCTGGGAGTGGCAGTTTGAGATCATCATGGATGATAGAGACTTGCTAGGATATTTCGACGGAAGTATCCCAGCACCAAAGGAGGAGGGTGCTGACCTTGTGGCATGGGTCAAGCTCAACAAGAAGGCTCTTGCCGTTCTCGTGTCCTCAGTACAACCCTCAGTCCTCTCACACATCAGCAGTTGTACAGTGGCAGCCGCGGCATACGCCAAACTGGGCAAGGTGTTTCAGTCCTCCTCACTTGCCAACCGTCTCTTCATTCTACAGAACCTCATCAGTATGAGGCTTGGTGAAGGGGAGGATGTCTCCGCCTTTATGCAGAAGTTTGAGACTCTCTTGCAACAAGCCAACGCCATGGGTGGGACCTGAAATCCTATATGCAGGCCATGATTTTTCTGATGGCACTGCCGGAGAGCTAGGGTCCCATGATCACAGTGATTGGAGGGTGGACCGAAGAGCAAGTATCCTACACCACCGTCTCGGAGTATGTGCGGAATGAAGCCATGCGTCGCAACAGTAGTGAAGCAAACATGGCTGCCTTTGCCTCACGAAGCAGCGGTGCCTTTCACAATACCTCCTCCTCTGGATACAAGGGAAACAACGGCACTGGTGGAAGGGGTCCAAAGCGTCAAGGAAACTGCCATAACTGTGGTAAGGCTGGACACTGGGCTCGGGAGTGCCGGGCACCCAAGAAGGAGGGAGGAGACGAGGATAAATGGCGAGGGGGACATGGTGGGAAGGATCCCACAAGCTTGATGGCCGAGTATGCCTCCAACAAAGGGAGGGCGATACTCAGGCCAGGAGCTTACGGCCTTGACTCGGGCACAAACGAGCACACCACTTATGAGAAGAGAGACTTCATCTTTCTTGCTCCATGCAACAAAAACTTCAGAGTCGCCAACGGCAAGGTTGAGGGAGCTCAGGGGATTGGTGACAAGCTGGTCATACTGGGTGTCAACGGAGCGGACTCCGACCTCAAGCTAGAGGGGGTAGTCTACTTGCCCTCCTTCACAGCCAACCTGCTCTCTGTCTCTAAGATAACTGACCATGGCATGACAATTGCTTTTACAAAGAAGGAAGCAGTGATAGTCCCTACCAAGGACATCAACATTTCCTACCCTGCCAAGAAGGTTGTTGCACACGTCCCTCGCGTTGATGGACTCTACGTCTTGCAGACCAAGATGACAACATCAACGGCTGAATCTTCGGCTGGAAGTGATGATGAGGAGAGCAGCGATGTAGACTCTGATGACGAAGGACATGTTGGAGCAGCGGAAGCAGTTGCAGCGGAAGATTTGGCAACAAAACCAGAAGCAAATGCAGCCACCGAGGCTGTTCATTCTAGCCGGTGCACATCGTCGGAGAACCTGTGGCACAGGCGCTTTGGGCACGTGGCTCATCGCACATTGGTACTCATGGATAAGCAGGTGCTAGTGCGTGGGATGGAGCTAGGTGATGAGGCGGAGGGAGCTGGGATGTTGTGTGAGCCATACCTTCAAGGCAAGGCCAAGAAGAAACCTTTCAAGCGTAATGGTACGCGTGCTCTCGCACCCCTTGACCTCATCCACTCTGACCTATGTGGTCCCTTTTGCATGCCGTCCAATGGAGGCAGCAGATGTTTCCTCACCTGCATCGATGAAAACAGCCGCAAGGTCTGGATATACTTTCTCAAAAAGAAAAGTGAGGTGAAGGAGAATTTGCAAGCCTTTGTCGCTATGGTCCAGCGACAGAGTGGAAGGAAGGTGAAGGCATTTAGGACGGATGATGGGGGGGAGTACGAAGCCTGCAGGGAATGGCTCAAGACACAGGGCATTGAACACCAGAAAACTACTCCCTACTCACCTCATAGCAACGGCGTAGCAGAGAGGATGAATCAGACCCTCCTTGGCATGACAAGGTACATGCTCTTTGACGCCAAGCTGCTTCCTAGGTTCTGGGCTGAAGCAGCACGCACGGCTACGTATCTTGTGAACCTCACGCCTGTAGCAGCTCTGCAAAGGAGAGGCAAGAAGAAACAGGCACAGCAGCTGAAGACACCTCAAGAAGCATGGTCGGGCAAGAAGCCGGACGCCTCCCATCTCAAGGTGTTCGGTTGCACTGGCTTTGCCAAGGTCCAGGCGGGTGAGGGTCCTGGAAAGCTCGATGCAAGAGCACGAAAGCGTATTCTCATCGGCTATGACACCACCCACAGAGCTTATAGAATGTGGGACCTAGGAGCTAAGAAGGTCATCCGTAGCAAAGACGTGGATTTCCACGAACGTTCAGTGAGTAAGGGAGAGCTTCTTGAACTTGAGAACACTCCAAAACAGGGAGAGTGGCTCACTCTTCTTGAGGAGGGAGACGAAGCACCAGCACAATGGCATGGACTGGGTACTACAACAGGGAGAGAAGCTGATGAAGATGACTCGGAGGAATCAGCCTCCGAGTCCGACGTATCTGATCCTCCAGACCATGAGGAGGATACCTCTCCCCCCATCAACGATAAAACAAACCTCTAGCCTCTACATCAACAGCAACAACCAGCAGGTCCAAGGAGCAGTTCACGTCTGAAAGATCCTCGGCAGCATTACGATGCAGATAGGGGTGAATGGACAGGCTTCAACTATTCATTCCTGGTTCAAGAGGAGCCAACGTCTATCGCAGAGGCACTCGCGCGGCCTGACAAAGCTGAGTGGGATGAAGCAATTCGCAGTGAACTCAGCTCCATCGAGGAGAATGGGACATGGTTACTGGTGGACAGACCTCTCGGTGCTCATGTTGTGGGGTCCAAGTGGGTGCTGAAAGATAAAAGGAAACAGGATGGTAAGATAGACAAGTACAAGGCACGGGTGGTAGCAAAGGGGTTCTCTCAACGGCCTGGCGCAGAGTACGATGAGACCTTTGCTCCCGTTTTGACGTTTGCCTCCATCCGGTCAATGCTCGCCATTGCTGCTACCAAGAACATGGAGGTCCATTAGATGGATGTCAAGACAGCCTTCCTTTACGACAAACTTGACAAGGAGGTGCTGATGGAGGTTCCAGAGGGGGTTGATGCGCCTGAGGGCAAGGTGTGCAGGTTGGTGAAGGCGCTCTATGGGCCAAAACAAGTGCCAAGACTTTGGTACCAAGAGATGGATACATTCATGGCCAAGGAGTCCTTCATGCACTGCGACAACGACCCTAGCATGTACGTGCATGAGAGCAACAAAGGGATTATGTTGGTCGCCTTGTACGTCGAGGACCAGATTGTGTGCTCTTCTTCAACGGAACTGCTAGACGATCTTAAGGGGCAGCTGAGTAGCAGGTTCAAGATGAAGGACATGGGTCCTCTTAACTTCTACCTTGGCATTGCCATCAAGCGTGACAGAGCCGCGAGTACCATCAGCCTGAACCAGACAAAGTACATCGACTCCATCCTCAAACGATACGACATGGCATATTGCAAGCCTGCCAGCACACCCATGAGCTCAGAGTGCAAGCTCTCCACCTCCATGTCCCCATCCAACAAAGCGGAGAAAACTGACATGTTGGACATCCCATATCAGTCTACAGTGGGCAGTCTGATGTATGCCATGGTCGCCACCCGGCCAGATGTAGCCCATGCTGTTGGGCAGGTGAGCCGGTTTGTGGCCAATCCTGGTCCACTGCACTGGCAGGCTGTCAAGCGCATCATGCGCTACCTTAAGGGGACACGACACGTGGGACTCTAGTTTGGAGGCATTGCTGGATCCGCGTCACTCCGTCTTATGTGCTACACCGACGCTGACTGGGGAGGCAATATCGACGACAGAAAATCCACCTCCGGCTTTGTGTGTATGCTAAATGGAGGTGCTGTCAGTTGGGCGAGTCGCAAGCAAGAGTGTGTCTCTCTGTCAACAGCTGAAGCTGAGTACATTGCATTGGCTGAGGTGTGTAAAGAGGTACAGTGGCTTCGAATCTTGCTCTCTGAGATGAGGGCACCACAGGCAACGGCAACAATCATCAAGATTGACAACATGAGTGCGATTGACATGTCCAAGAACCCAGTTCTGTCCAGGCGCACAAAGCACATCGAGATCCGCTACCACTATGCTCGGGACTTGGTCTACAAGCAAAAAGTGGAGCTGGAGTATGTTGGCACCAAGCTGAACCGGGCTGACATGCTTACAAAGCCATTGGACAAGGATCTCCACCAGGCGGGCAGGCAAGGTATCGGCATGGTCAACGCAAGGGATGAAGAATGATTATGGAAACTGACGCAAGGTACAAGGGAGACATTTTTTTAACATGTTTGCCCCTTGTTCAGTATTGTACAACGGATNACGGATCAGGAATGCTCTGCCCCTTGTGGAGGTATGACCCCTGGATTTGTTGTAGGGTGACTCAACTATGCTCTGTCTCATGTGAGATATGACCTGTGAGTACACCATGTAGGTGAGTGGTTGACTTGGCCATTTTTGTTGATTTGGCCAAGTGAGAGGTCATGAGTTCGATCCTGGCTCCATGCACATCTTGGTTGTTTTGGAAGAATCCAAGAAAGAAAGTCCGTTGCTTCTGGGCAGTAACACGGCTGATCAGTCACCTTGGCACAAGGATGCTTATGTGTCAAGCCCACAGCGCAAGTCTCTTGGTGATGTGGCAGGGTCAAGCCACTTCTCAGGAATGTGCTTTTGAGTTCTAGGACTGGACAGACAGCTATAAAAGGACTTGTCTTGCATGCTGATTAATTAACCCTTGCTTGATGCTCTCTTGCGTATTGACGACTTGAGCTCTTCTTGAGATGTAATGCTAAGGTGTTAGTACTCTTGAAGGTGAAGTGTATGCCTGATTAAGTTTGGGGTGCATGACACATACCTGCAAAGGAAGAAGGTGTAAAAACCTTTGTGAGATTTTTCGGTTTTGCGGCTTCTCTGCCGGAGGTGGTTAGCTCAGTGGCTAACATGTTGTTTGCTGGAACTGCGGGTCCGACGAGCACCCTGCGAGGGTCTGCCCTGCTCCCCCAGATGACCTGCATCTCGCACGGGCCATGCGCCCTCATTGGGCTCGTGCCTCCGGCACCTCGGCGTCCACGCCTTCTAGCTCCACCTCTGGCCCCTCGTCCTCTACTCCTGCCTCCTCGGCTTGTGCCTCCTCCACCTTTGCCGTAAATCCTGTGCCACCTCTGGTCCCATACCCATGGGGATGGCCGCCCCCTTATGGTGCTCCATCCTACGTTGGTCCTCCCTCCTCTGGGTATGCCGCTCCGTCGTGGTTCTCGCCATCCTTGGGGGGTTGGGCTCCATCCCTTGTTTCTTCAGTTGTCGGTGATGGCGAGCGTCACCTGGAGCAGTCGCTTCTCCAACTCCTTCGCCTTCGCGATCAGGGAGGTGAGAGTGGTGCATCTGTGGCCACCGGTCATGCCTGTCAGACTGATGTTGTTCTTTGTGGTGATTCCCTCGGTCATGTGGCTGGATCCCCGTGCGCGTCCGTACCCTGGGTTGAGCACTAGCAATTTGTTGTCCTTCTCCGCTGCCTTGCTGCCTGTGACCCGTCCTCCCTTGTGTCGCTTCCTATTGATATTGTGGCAACTTGTGGTATCCTTCCCCCGGTTTGTGTGCCTGGTTGCTTCTGGATCTTGGATTCCGGAGCCACCCATCACATGACGTCTGTTTGCTCAATGTTTTTCTCGTTGTGTTATGCAAGATTTTTCCGCTTTGTGGGTATTGGGTCCGGTCAGCTCTTGCCTGTTCAGGTCGTCAGTGTTGTTTGTTTTGTCGAACCTAGTGGTGCACTGTTCCTACATGACGTGCTCTATGTCCCTTCTTTGGAATTCAGCTTGCTCTTAATTATGTCCCTCGACGATCAAGAAATGGACTTCTCTTCGAGTCATAACGTTGGCATTGTTTGTCTGCGCTCCACTAGCCGCATGTTCCTCCGTGGTGTCAAGTGCGACAAGCTCTATCGCGTACCTCTCTTGCTATCCTCTACCTCTACCGTTGATGCTGCACTTTTCCATGTCGTGCCCTCTCTCTCTCCTGAGCACGTTTGCCTGTTGCATCGTCGCCTTGCCCACGTGCATACTAATGCTGTCACCAGCATGCTTTGCTTACAGCCTGCCCTTGGACTCTCACCCTCCTTCATTCCCTCTCCTTGCCCTGCCTCTTGCTTGGACTGCGCTCAGGGTAAAATGCACCGTGCTCCCTTTTCTCTTTCTGAGTCCTACTCTTCTCACCCTCTCGATAGTGTGCATGCTGATGCCACAGGTCCCCTTCCTCATGACCTCCTTGGTGATGTTGGCCGCTATGTGCTCTGTCTCACAGATGACTTTTCGCGTTATTGCTGAGTCTTTGTCCTTCGCCAGAAGAGTGACGTCTATTCTGTCCTTGTCACTTGGCTCGCTCTTGCTGAGCATGCCTACCAGCGTTCCCTACGGGTTTTTCATATTGATCGCGGTAGTGATTTTCATTGTCCCACCGTCCGTTTCCTTGAGTCTAAGAGGGTGTGTCTGGAGGCGTCGGCGCCATACACACCCCAACAAAATGGTGTCTCCGAGCGCTAGAACCGCATCATTGCTGATGGGGTCTGCACCTTGCTTGCCGAGTCTGGTCTCCCGCCTCTCGTTGCCTTCGAGGCCGTGTGCTACATGACTTGGATCTATAACCGGGTTCCACATGGCCCGCTTCCTTGCACCGTCACGCCTTTTGAGCGTTGGTTGGGCGTGCGTGCCGACCTTCGCCTTCCTTGCGTCTGGGGCAGCATTGCTGCTGTCTGGTTGCGTGAGGACCACCGCGACGGCAAACTTGCCCGGCGTGCCCGTCTATGCCCCTTCTTGGGTGTCTCTTCCCAGTCCAAGGCATGGCGGTTCTGGGACCCTGTGCGTCATCGTGTCGACAAGTCTGGCGATGTGTTATTCTTTGAGTCTGTTTTCCTTCGGGACCTGAGTCGCCTACCTCCTGCTGAGTCCCTTCTCCCGCTCTCTCTGCTGGAGGGGTAGTCGGGCCTGTTTCCTTTACAGGCCCTGCGGTTGCGCCCTCGCAACCCGCAGCCTCGGTCCCGTTGCCAGGGTCATCCAGCACATCATCCTCCCCTGGTCAGTCGTCTGGCTCGTCCAGCACATCATCTCCTGGTCCATCGTCTGGCTCGTCCAATACTTCATCTCGTGGTCCGTCCACGCCCTCGGTCTCCCCTGGGTCGTCGGCCTCTCCAGGGCCTATCTCCCCTGTCCGTTCCTTCTCCACTCCAGCCAATCCTACGGCACCCGCTGGTGAACGTACCGATGTGTCCCCTGCTGCAGCCAGTGGCGCCCCCTCGTCCACAGAGACTGCGAGCCTTGCCCCAGTTTTGCCTTTTGTTCGCGGCGGATGCCTTTGGGCACTGCCGCACCGCTCTGTCCTCTACGCGAGACCCTGCTGCTCCCACTGGCCTGGATGCACTTGGCCTTGCCACTGGTGTTGATCACCCCAGCTTAGCCCTCGGCTATGCATTTCTTGTTGCCGAACATGTACAATCCTTAGCCACTGTCCCCTTTGGCAGTGTAGCTGCGTGTCACGTCACGTCCGGCGTAGCTCCCCTTGCTCCTGAGCCGACCACGGCTCGTCAGGCACGCGTGACTTCTCACGCCCCTCACTAGGAAGCCATGAAAGCCAAGCTCAAGGCTCTGGATGACCATGTTGTCTACGACATGTTGGACTTACCACCAGGGCACAAAGCCATTGACGCTCGGTGGGTCTTTCGAAGCAAGTACAAGCCCAATTGTACCCTTGACAAGTACAAGGCACACCTCGCGGCAAATGGTTTCTTCCAAGTGTCGGGCATTGACTTCGACGAGACCTTTGCACCAGTTGGACGGTACACTACATCGCGAGGGTTGCTGAGCCTTGTTGCTCAGCATGACTGGGAGCTGGAGCAGATGGACGTGAACAACGTGTTCTTGCACGGTCAGCTTGACGAGGAAATCTATATCATCCAGCCCCCTGGTTTCTCTGACGGCACCAACAAGGTCTGGAGACTACGGAAGGCCCTCTACAGCCTTAAGCAATCGCCTTGCTGCTGGAACCGGGAGATCACGTCGACCCTAGGGAATGGGGGGTACAAGCGCAGCACGGTAGACCCATCTCTCCCAGTCACTTCGGGCACCGCTCCCGTTGTTGCCATCCTCGTCTACGTTGACGATCTCCTAATCGCGTCCCCAAGTCAGTAGATGGTCAGCGCAACCAAGTCACTACTACAGTCCACATAGAAAATGAAGGACCTCGGGCCGGCTTGTGTCTTCCTGGGGATGGAGCTTGAGTGTGACCGAACTCATCGCGTGCTCCATGTCCACCAGGCTGCATATGTCCGTAGTCTGGGTGAACGCTTTGCTTCCCTGCTTGCGGCAGTATCCACCACGTCCACGTCCATGACTCCAGCAGGGCATCGGCTCTTGAAGACACTGGATGTGTCAAAGCTAGGGGAGGTTTCAAAGCTGGGGGAGGCGGTGGACGTGACATACTGCTTGCGCGTCATTGGTTTGCTCATGTCCCTCGCGACCACGACCAGGGCGGATGTTGCATTCACCGTGAATTTCCTGGCCCAAGTCTCTTAGTGTCCTCGGGCACGACACATGGAGGCAGCTCTGCGCGTTTTCCGGTATGCCTTGTCCACTGCCCGGACAGGCCTCTGCTATCAAGCCCAGCCCTTAGTGGTAGTGAACGACTACACCAACAATGACTGGGCGCACGAAGCTGATGCTTACAGTCGCACTGGCTACATTTTCATTGTCGGGAGGACAGCAGTTTCATGCAAAAGTGGCAAGTAGGGGTGTGTGGAGTGTAGCTCCAGTGAGGCACAATACGTTGCACTCGGGGCAAGTACGTGTGAGAGTATCTGGTTGTGCTGATTGTTGAAGCAGGTGCACTGCTCATCCATTGCATCACCTTGCGCTATGACAACCAGAGCACGAAAGAAATTGCTGAGCACGATGGCATGCATGACACGCGCACAAAGCATATCAATGTGGAGCATTATTTTGTGTGTGAGCTCATTGCCGCAGGTGATTTCCAGATCGTCTGGGTCAATACCTGAAAGCAGCGCGTTGACTTCCTTACGAAGGCACTTAGCAGCATCGTGTTCAAGGCAGAAGTGCATGAGGTTGGGCTTATGTGTGCACGTGTTCCCAGCTGAGAGTTTGTCCTTGATTTCTTGTGTAGAGTTCAGTGTGTGTCACACCTTGTGACCCTTGTCCCCGTGTGCATGTTCGCGTGTGTGTGTTGGCTGTGGGTCATGAGGGAGTCTTGGTTTATGACATGATTTATGACATTTGGTAACCTCTGGCCTCGTGGCACACTCCACCTACACCATCGCAGGGGACTAAGCATGAAGACCACCTTCAGTCAACTAGTGATCTAAGCGGCAGGTTGGGGCAGCATGCGTTGTTGATGCAGCGTGCGGGCTTCCACGCTCGTTGGTTAAGTCTGCTGCCCCCTCAGTCTGCTGCTCTAGAGCCTAAGTCTGGAAGCTCTGGGTTTGTTACTCAGAAGTGCGCGCGCCAGTGTTAGCGCCAGAAAGCAGCTAAAAACTGGAAAAGACTGATTAGCAATGAACAATGAGACACAATGGGAGACCCCTCCAAGAACTAGCCTCCCCCCTAGCTCTGTAGAGCTTGTTACTCAGTTCACCAGCCAATCAGAAATTACCTATTTTCAGGCTGGCAGTTTTCTCGGTGAGGCCTGCCAGACGGCCGACAGCCCAAAACCCGTGCGTCATCCGTTTTGCCTTAAAACTGGACCATACCATAATACCGACGTTGTGAACGCAACCGTGCGGTCAGAATCAGCTAGAAAAATAGTAGCAAGGAGTTATGGCGGCCTGAACCCAAGCAGTGCCTACGATGGTCTATGATGCCGAACAGGGCCATGCAACAGGCAACAAGGACCCTAGGCAGCGCATGATGATGCATACGCGATAGGACACACTGGACGCATGCAAACAACAACTACGGTGGCCGTGACCGCCGGCAGCGCGACCGCCGAGGAGGCCTGCCGATGGAGCTGAACACGTCGCAGGAGAGAGGAGGCTCCAGCGAACTGCAAGAAGACCTCAGTGTGCGTCGGCTCCACCGGACGACACTCCATCAGCGTCGAGTCTCGCCGTCAGTCATCTGCACGCCGATGTACACAAGCCGGGAGGACACAACAGAGCACAATGAGAGCAAAAACCAACACTCCCCCATGACTCACAGGCGAAGTGCATATGCGCGGGCACAGACACGGTCAATATCCAGACTCCCCCAGGGCACGCAGAGACGCAGGAAGAGACTAAGAGAGCAAATCACGGACGCACGCCGACTGAACTCACAGCCTTCTTGAACGAGTCCCGCTTCAGTGCCTTGGTCAGGAAGTCAGCCAGCTGTCGTGCTGTCTCAACCCACACAATGCTAATGCTGCCGTCGTGCAACAACGCATGCACATAGTGATACTCAACATTGATGTGCTTTGTGCGAGTGTGATGCACACCGTCATTGTCGGCAATGGCCATGGCACTCTCATTGTCACAATGGAAGGTGATGGATGCGACAGACTGATGCAACTCGGACAACAGACGACGCAACCACACACTCTCACACGCGCCTGCACCAAGTGCCACGTACTCAGCCTCAGCAGTGCTGCGTGCAATGCACCCCTACTTACCACTGCGCCAGGACACAGTTGTGCCGCCGATCAAGAAGATCCAGCCTGTGTGACTCTTACCGTCTGGAGTGCCGGCCCAATCACTGTCGGTGTAGCCCACTGCGACAACGGACGGCTGGCGGCGGAACATGAGACCTCGCCGAGGGGTCGAGACGACATAGCGCAGCACTCGGATCGCGGCCTCGTAGTGGAGGTGACGTGGCTCCTGAGAGAACTGGGCCAGGAGGTTGACGGCGAACGCGACGTCTGGACGCGTTGTCGTTGCCAGGAACATTAGTGACCCGATGATCCGCACATACGTGGTCACATCAACTGGCTCCCCCACAACAGCTGGGTCAAGACTCTTCAGCTTCACCTGGCTATTGGATGACATAGGTGAAGATGCGCAGGACACAACGGGCAGGTCCTCGGTAAAGCGAGCGGACAAGGTCTGCACATAAGCAGCCTGGTAGACGTGTAAGATGCCCTGGGAGCGATCGTGCTCGAGCTCCATGCCAAGGAAGACTCGGGCAGACCCGAGATCCTTCATCTGGTAGGCGGGGTGCAGCAAGTCCTTGACACGCTGGATGGTGGCCGTTTCTGGCGACGCGATGAGGAGATCGTCAACGTATACCATAACTGCGGCGAAGGTCTGACCTCGCGGGCTGAGAAACAATGCGGGGTCAGCGGTGCTGTGCTGGAGGCCGCCACGAAGAAGTGTGGTACTGATCTCCTGGTTCCAGTACCGAGGCAACTGCTTCAGGCCATAGAGGGCCTTCCGCAGCCGCCAGACTCTCCGAGTACCGTCATCAAAGCCTGGGGTCTGCACCATGTAGAGCTCCTCACCCTCCAGTGAGCCATGGAGGAACGCGTTACTCACGTCCATCTGATGTGGCTCCCACCCATGCTGGGCAACCAGGCTGAAGAGTGCCCGGCTAGTGGAGAACCGACCGACTGGGGCGAAGATCTGGTCGTAGTCGACCCCAGGGACCTGAGCAAACCCCTTTGCTATGAGGCGGGCCTTGTACTTGTCCAAGGACCCGTCAGGCTTCCACTTGCGCCGTAAGACCCACTTGGCGCCAATGGCCTTCCAACCTGGAGGGAGGTCAACGATGTCATACATGTGGTGCTGCCGGATAGCAGCGAGCACCTCGGCGCAGGCATCATCCCAATGTGCGGCCTCAGCAGTGGTTCGAGCCTTGCGTAGGGTGGCTGGGTCCTCCGAGCGTGTTGTGGACCGGACTGAGAGGGCGTGTGCATCACGAGATCCAGGTGAGATGCGGGCGAGTGCAGCCATGATAGCATGCCGATGCTCGTGATGAAGCATGGCGTAGCCCAGTGCAGAGCCCGGGTGAAGGTCGGAGATGATGGCCGAGGTGGTTAGGCCAAGAGCCTTTGTGCCAGGGTCCCCACTCACGACCGTGGGAGTGGAGGAGACACGTGGAGCCACAGGGGGTCGAGGCGCCACAGGACGCGGTGCGACGGTCTGCGCGCTCACTGTCGGCCGGGGTCAGAGGTTGTCGCCTGGGCCACGTGTGTAGCGCGATCGGGCAGGAGATGGCACTAAGTCCGACAGGCCAACGGAGGCGGACGGGGTTACTGGCCCGGAGGAGCCAGCGGACGCAACAGGCGCTGCTAGCCCGGAGGGGCCAGCGAAGGCGACTGGGGCTGCTGGCACGGAGGGGCCAACGGAAACGACCGGGGCTGCTCGTCCGGAGGGGCCAGCGGACGCGACCGAGACTGCTGGTCCGGAGGGGCCAACGGACGCGGCGGGGACTGCGGGCCCCTAGGGGCCAGCGGACAAGACTTGGGGTGCTGGCCCGAAGGGGCCAGCGGACACTACCGGGGCTACTGGTCCGGAGGGGCCAGCGGACGCGACCAGGACTGCTGGTCCGGAGGGGCCAGCGGACGCGGCGGGGACTGCTGGCCCCGAGGGGCCAACGGACACGACTGGGGCTAGTGGCCCGCAGGGGCCAGCAGACACTACCGGGGCTGCTGGTTCGAAGGGGCCAGCGGACGCGACTGGGACTGCTGGTCCGGAGGGGGCAGCGGACACGGTGGGGACTGCTGGCCCCGAGGGGCCAGCGGACGCGACTGGGGGTGTTGGCTGAGAGGGGCGGAGTGTTGTGTCACCCGGAAGCGACAGGACGGAGGACGGACTCACCACTCCCCCATGCGACAGGAGGGACACGGACGAGCCAGAGTGAATGAGGTCGTGGGGAAACAGGTCCTCGAAGAATTGGGCATTGCAGGACACGACGATGCAGCGCTGGGACGGGTCCAAGAAGCGCCAGGCCTTGGACTGACGAGACACGTCAAGGAAGGTGCAGGGGCGTCCGCGGGGGGCGAGCTTGCCACCCTGCTGTGGGGCAGGCAGCCACACAATGGCTACGCAGCTCCAGACGTGAGCCGGGCGGAGATCAGCACGCCGACTACACCAGTGCTGGTAGGGCGTGGACTGGCGCGGAAGGGGACCGTGGGGAATCCGGTTCCAAACCCGGGTCATGTAGGCCATGGCTTCAGAATAGATGCCATCGGAAAGACCGGACTCGACCCGCATGGTGCGGACGGCGTCGACCATGGTACGGTTCCACCGCTCGGAGACGACGTTCTGGACGGGTGTGTAGGGCGCAGACGTCTCATGGTGGATCTCGCGAGAGGCGAGAAAGGTCGTGGCCTCAACCATGTACTCTCTGCCGCAATCGGAGCAAAAGCGGCGAAGAGGGCGGCCACACTCGCGCTCCGCGAGGACAAGCCAGTTCTGAATGGCGCGGGCGACATCGCTCTTCTGCCGGAGGCAGAAGACCCAGCGGTAGCGAGAATAGTCGTTCGTAAGGGTGAGGACATAGCGACCATGCTCAACGACGGACGCGGTGGGGAGAGGGCCCATGACGTCCGAGTGGACAAGGTCGAGAGGGGCGGACGCACGGGAGGAAGACAAGGGGTACGTGGACCGGTGCATCTTCCCCTGAGGGCAGTCAATGTACTCAGTGGGGCACGGGAGAGGGAAAGTCTCCGGGTCAAGGCCTTTGGCTGGCTGGGTGAGGAGCATGCTCTCTATAGCGGCGGAGTGGACGTGGCAAAGGCGGCGATGCAAGAGGCGGATGTGCTGAGGAAAAAGCGTACTGGTAACAAACACATGGCCTGTGGCGGCCGACGAGGAAGAGACAGGAGAGGAAGAGGGGAGGCAAGGAACATGCCACAGGTTGCAAGGAGCGGTGGCGTGCAGTACGACAAGACCAGACGGATGCAACGACACAGTGCCAACACCACGTGAGTGTACAACGTCCATGCTCATGCGGTCAAGGGCAGTCACGGACAGGAGGCTGAGCTCGAGACCAGGGACAAAGAGGACATCGGTCAGAAAGACGTCACCGGCAGGACCACGGAAACGAATGACGCCAACACCACGAACCGGCAACACTTGTCCGGAGCCCGTCCGGACACCGGAGACATCGCCTACAAGACCGAGCATAGTGAAGGCCTCGCGAGAGGCCGTCATGTGATGCGTGGCCCCGGAGTCGATGATCCAGGTCTCAGCAGGGTCCTGGACAGGGGTCGCCAGATCGCTAACGGTCACATGGCAGCAAGCAAGGGACGCGGACGCGGTGGAAGGGGGCGCGAAACGAGACTGCCAATCGTCAAGCCACGCAATGTCGTCAAGGAAGGGGGTGGAGGATACTACGGGAGACGACGAGACAGACGAAGAAACGGGGCAGGACCGCAGCTCAGTCTCAGTCATGCAGGGTTGGGCAGGAGGGCAGGAGGTGATGCAACTCGCACTTCCCTAGGGAGGAGGGCGAGGCAGGCCAAGCTGGAGCGCGATGTACTAGTCCAGCTGACGCTCACGGGAGGACAGCTCGGGAGTGTAGGCAGAGTGCTGAGTGACGGCGCCGGAGCCCGGGTAGGAGGAGGACGGAGACGGCAAAGGAAGCGGAAGCGTCGTCGGCTGTGAGTAGTACTACTGCGGCACTGGTGTCTACGGGACTGGCAGAGCTGTCGGAGTGGCAGAGCTACTGGATGAGGTCAGAGTGTCAGGGCCAGCAGTAGCGATGGCGGCAGAGGCGAGACGGCGCTCCCGCTGGCGACGAAGGGTGGCGATGACGCGCGCCTCGTCCGTCGGGAAAGGGCATGTGTACCACCTGTGCCCGGGCTGGCCACAGTTGTGGTAGACCGAGCCACCACCGCCGGACCTAGTCGACGACTGTTGCTGTTGCTGTTGCTACGGACCCTTGCCTTTCTTGTTCCGGCGCTTCTTCTCCTTTCCCGAAGACGAGGAGGTAGCTGCGGCGGGGGAGGCGACGGCCACAGAGGCAACGGCATGGGAGGCGACGGCATGGGATGCAAGAGCCTCCATGCGATGGAGCTGGGACTCCTGAAGAGTTTCCTCAATGCGGAGGAAAAGCTCGTACGCCCAGGGCATGAGGGTGCCCTGGGCCGCCATGGTGGAGAGGACGTCTGGGGGTAATGGACGAAGACGTCTGCGTACGCGCTGGTGCCGCCGTGCTTGATGGTGAGAAGCGCGGACAGAGGAGGCGGAGCAGATGTGCCGAGACGACGAAGGATGTCCTCTGCCCGCTGCCAGTAGGCAGTGACCGTCTCGATCTCTTCCATGTGCAGGGAGTTGAACTCCCGGAACAGACGGCTGAGCTCAGTGTCGCTGGAAAGGCGATGGGGCCTGGTGAGGACGTGCCAGGTGGCTGTAGGGTCTAGAGTGTTGCCAGCGGTGAAGTCGCTGAGGAAAGGCTCTAGGGCCAAGCGAGAAGCCGGAGGGGCGACTGGGACAAGGGCACGAACAGCGTGACCAGCGTCATATAGCTGGTTTGCCTGGGTGGGGTCGTAAGGGAGGGTGTAGTATGCCCACAGCCCCTCACCTTGCGCCCAGATCCGAAAGCTGAGCTCCCAGCTCCGGAACTGCTCGCCGGCCTAAAGCGGCGGCGGCGGCGTCTCAAAGTCCTTCTGCTTGCGGTAGGCACCCAGAGTGGGGCCAAGGACGGAGGTCACTGTTTGCCGCTGGCGCTGAGTCTGCTACTCTGCCAGGTAGTATGTGGCAGCAGACACGGCTGGACTGGCGTGCCCTGGAGGGACGAACGACGGNATAGCTGGTTTGCCTGGGTGGGGTCGTAAGGGAGGGTGTAGTATGCCCACAGCCCCTCACCTTGCGCCCAGATCCGAAAGCTGAGCTCCCAGCTCCGGAACTGCTCGCCGGCCTAAAGCGGCGGCGGCGGCGTCTCAAAGTCCTGCTTGCGGTAGGCACCCAGAGTGGGGCCAAGGACGGAGGTCACTGTTTGCCGCTGGCGCTGAGTCTGCTACTCTGCCAGGTAGTATGTGGCAGCAGACACGGCTGGACTGGCGTGCCCTGGAGGGACGAACGACGGTGGCACACTGGTGGGAGACTGGGAGGCTACTAGTTGGAGCGCTGCAAGCTGCTACGTCAAGGCGGTGAGCTGCTGCTGACGAGCAACGAGGGGGTCAGGGTTGCCGCCAACGATACCAGTGGACTGCTGCTGCTACTGCCGCTGCGGCAGTGGCAGCTGCTGCGGCTACTACTGGTGCTACTACTGCTGTTGTTGCTATTGCTGCTGCTGCTGCTGTTGCTGCTACTACTGCTACCGCTACTACTACTACGGCGACTGTTGCTGCTACAACGGCTGCTGTCGTTGCTGCTGCTGCCGCTGTTGTTGCTGCTGCTGCTATGGCTGCTGTTGCTACTGCTGCTGTGGCGGCTGCTACTGCGGCTGGTGGTGCTGCTGCTGCAAGCGCTGCAAGAAAGGGGAGGTAGGGGTCCCTCCAATAGAGGAGGACCCCTCCTGACCAAGAATATCAGCCATGGGCGTGTGTCCTTTTGTTTTTTTTTTGCTGCTCATATCAGCAGTGATGTCAGCCACAAATAGCTGCCGTCAGCAAAGACTACTGAGTGTTAGTGCTGCTGTTGTCCCCCTTGTGGTTTCCTTTTTTGTTTTTTTTGTTGATGACGTCAGTAGTGACATCAGTAGTGACGTCAGCAGTGAGGTGCTAACGTCAGCAGTTGTTAGTGCTGTAGCCGCTGCAGTTGGTGCTGCTGCTGCCGGTGCTACTGCCGTTGCTGCTGTTGCTGCTGCTGCTGATGCTGTTGCGGCTGTAGTTGCAGCTGCAGCTGCTGTTGTTGTGAGCTGTTGTGGCAGCTATGGCTACTGCAGCTCTCTGTTGCTTCACACTACTACAAGCTGCTGCTGCTGCTACTGGTGCTGCTGCTACTGCTGTTGCTGTTGCTATTGCTGCTGCTGCTGCTGTTGCACGCTGCTGCACATTGCTACAGCTGCTGCATGCTGCAGCTGTAGCTCGCTGCTGCTGCACGTTGCTGCAACTGCTGCGTGCTGCAGCTCTAGCTCGCTGCTACTACGGGCTGTTGCTGCACGCTACGGTTGAGGGATTTTTTTCCTTCCCCTTTTTTTCCGGTTTTCTCTATCCCAGCGGGCAGCTGCTCGCTGGCAGTGAGCAGCAGGCTGCTGCTCACTGACAACGAGCAGCGGGCTGCTGCTCGCTGGCAGCGAGCAGCCGGCTGTTGCTCGCTGGTAGCGAGCAGCGGGCTGCTGCTCGCTGGCAACAAGCTGCCGGCTGCTGCTCGCTTGCAGCGAGCAGCGGGCTGCTGCTTGCTGGCAGCGAGCAGTGGGCTGCTGCTCGCTCGCAGCAGCGAGCTGTTGCTCGCTGCGAGCTGTGAGCAGCAGCAGCCACTGCGGGCAGCTGCTGCTGCTGCTTTGGCTCGCTGCTGCGACTGCTGCAGCTGTTGCACGCTGCTACAGTTGTTGCTTCCTACTGTTGCTTGCTTGCTGCTGCTGTTGCAAGGAGCTGGTGCTGCTGCTGCTGCAAGCTGCTGCTACTAGCTGCTGTTGTGTGCTGTTGTAAGCTGCTGCTACTGCTGCTGCTGCTAGCTGCTGCTGTGAGTCACACCTGGGGGACGTTGCCGCGTGCGTCGTAGCCAGCAAGCGCCTGACGTGGCTGGCTGCTCACCTCCTCGTGTCGAACGTGGGGGTCAGTGATGCCGGAAAAAATCCGGCAGCATTTCCCCTAGCCTTGTGGCCGTGGGAAAAATTCTGATGCCGCCTTCAGGCGGGTCAATGCTGCGGGGAAAAATCCGGCAGCATTTCCCCTGCACTGGCGCGTATGGAGATCCGCCGGCGTTGTCTGGCACCTGTACGCCAGTCTTCTGCTGCTGCTGCTACACTCTGGCTCTCATACCAAGCTAGAAATCTAAGCGGCAGGTTGGGGCAGCATGCGTTGTTGATGCAGCGTGCGGGCTTCCACGCTCGTTGCTTAATTTTGCTGGCCCCTCAGTCTACTGCTCTAGAGCCTAAGTCTGGAAGCTCCGGGTTTGTTACTCATAAGTGCGTGCGCCAGTGTTAGCGCCAGAAAGCAGCTAAAAACTGGAAAAGACTGATTAGCAATGAACAATGAGACACAATGGGAGACCCCTCCAAGAACTAGCCTCCCCCCCAGCTCTGTTGAGCTTGTTACTCAGTTCACCAGCCAATCAGAAATTACCTGTTTTCAGGCTGGCAGTTTTCTCGGTGAGGCCTCCCAGACGGCCGACAGCCCAAAACCTGGGCGTCGTCCGTTTTGCCTTAAAACTGGACCATACCATAATACCAACACTGCAAACGCAGCCGTGCGGTCAGAATCAGCTAGAAAAATAGTAGCAAGGAGTTATGGCGGCCTGAACCCAAGCAGTGCCTGCGATGGTCAATGATGCCGAACAGGGCCATGCAACAGGCAACAAGGACCCTAGGCAGCGCATGACGATGCTGACGCGATAGGATGCGCTGGGCGCATGCAGACAGCAACTGCGGTGGCCGTGACCGCCGGCAGCGCGACCGCCGAGGAGGCCTGCCGATGGAGCTGAACACGTCGCAGGAGAGAGGAGGCTCCAGCGAACTGCGAGAAGACCTCAGCGTGCGTCGACTCCACCGGACGACACTCCATCAGCGTCGAGTCTCGCCGTCAGTCATCTGCACACCGATGTACACAAGCCGGGAGGACACAACAGAGCACAATGAGAGAAAAAACCAACACAGTCGACGGCTCCACCGTGGTGGAGGACCATCAGTTGTAAGGACCAAGAGATGCAGGAGCATTGCTTTTGATAACTACATGTTCTGTGCCAGTCGGGTACATCCCTTGTCTCACTCTTGCATGGATTACTCTTGCGTGGCATAGTTTGTCACAAAGGGGTGTGTGTGGTCACAAAGGGGGGGATAAACCGAGAGCAAGATCGAGCTCACCGCTCGCTTGCTCTCAGCCTCCTCCCACGCCACCTAAGACTTCGGTGGTGTCTTGCACCAACTACTCTCACTTTTGAACTCTTTGTCCAAGTGACCTACGTGCATGGCTCTCTCCATGGCTCTCTCCATGTCTGTCCATGCTTCCTGCCATTCCCACTTCACGCTTGCCTAGACCGTTCCTCACTGCCTACAAGTAGCACGGCTTTGTCATGTCATCGTGGTAAGCAGGATTGCATTGCACGTAGCGGGTCAGAGAGAGAGGGCATTGTACTACGAACTTGGGCTACTAGGGAACTTTGGCTATGGCACTCGTTTTGTGGGTTGCGATGCATAAGTTAATGACGTCCATTGTTTTGCATCAATACAAACAGACAATTTCTGCCGTTGCAAAGAGCTCTGGTGTGCTTCATGCATCCACAAAGCACATTGTTAATTCAGAACCACTTAATGCATGACTTGGTGAAGTAGAAAGAAATGTCTGTCATTTGGGTCAGCATGGACCTGCAATGGGCTGATTTCCCGACCAATGCATTGGCGCGCTCAAGGCTCGTGGAGGCAATTCATTTTGTCAGACTCCATCTGTTACCCGATGGTGCCAAAGAGGAGTGTTTTTGTGTGCACCATTTGTGAGCATCTAGTGTTGTTGTGTGTGTTGTACACAGCTTACGGTGACCGCTCTGCTCATGTCCATTCACGTGCAGATCCCTGAGACTGGCAACGGTGGCAGAAGGCTGGCGGCCGGCGGCGGCGGACGCCTAGAAGACTTCAGTATTTTCTAGATCAATGCTGTGTCACAACACGTAGGCGTGTAGCCTATCGGGACGTAGATCTCGTTGGTGCGGCCGTTCTGGCTCAAACGGCTCGTCGTTCTGACGTGTCTACAGGGAATTATGGCCAAAACTATGTTTTTGCCACTGTTTTGTCCTGCTAGAGAATAGCGCCCTTGTGCGCCGTGTGTGTGTGCACTAGGACCATGACACTATTTAGGTTGCCCAGACCTCAGTTGTCATCTCTCTGTGCACATTTCAGTATTTGCAGCTTCTGACACTTGTGTTTGTGTCCCTAGCCAACCCCTTGCTGTTCTCACCTACACCTGTGTGTGCTAGTGAGTGAACTGGCTGGCTTGTACTGCCACGCTGGTAATAGCATTGCAAGGAGCTGTCTCTCATGGTATCAGAGCAGCGAGCCAGTGCTCGCATAGCTGCGCAGCAGAGACGCAGCAGCCACAAAAGTCGTGAGCAACCGTAGCCGTTGCCTTGAGTAGCAGTAGTAGCAGTGCCCACGGTCTCGGCGGGAGGTCCTGGGAGGGCCCACCACCACTTCGACCGTTTCTTCAAGAAGTCCGCGATCGTTCCGCGGTTGTTCCGCGGTCATTCCGCGGTAGTTCCACGGTCATTCCGTGGTCGTTCTGCGGTCATTCCGCGGTCGTTTTGCAGTGCTCCGCGGTGACAAAGCATCCGCAGCGGACGTGGCAACCGCGCGATTGCGTTGGAACACGCGTCCAGTGCCGCGGAGGCACTCGGCGTTCCGAATTCGTCGCCTCGCGGTGACGTTGCCATTGCAGATCCGTGGTGTTCGGCGGATCCGCGCAGCTCCGCCGCAGCACCTCCGCGGCCGTTCCGGAACACAACGGCGCTTCTCGCCGCAGCTCCGCGGTCGCAATTCCGCGGAACGCAATCGCTCCATGGCGGGTACGGAACGTGCTGACCGCGAAACCCCAACAGCTTGCGGCATCACGCCGCGGTGACCGGGTGCGGCGCCCGGCCGCATTCCGCGCCACCGCGATTCTGACTTGTCCGCGGTAATCGGCGACAATCCGCGGCAAAATGCGGTACTCCGTGGTAATCCGCGGTGAGCTCCCGCGGTGAGGTTCACCGCGGAAGGGGTCCGCGGAGGCGTTCCGCGGAAGAGTTTTGCGGAGGGGAGATTCAGCGGAGCCACTCCGCGGAGGAGTTCCGCGGAGGGGAAAACAAGGGAGGGAACCGGTCGCCATGCCGAAGCCAACCTCCTCCAGTGTGGGTGCCGACGTAGCTGCCGAGGGCAGCGCCGTCAGCGGTCAACGTCGACCACCGCCATCATCACCACAACAACAGCAGTAGCAGCCGCAGCAACAGCAACAGTAGCAGCAGCAGCAGCCACTGCAGTAGCAGCAGCAGCAGCGACAGCAGCAGCCGCCGCCGCAACACCAGCAACAGCCGCAGCAGCAGCAGCGACCGCCGAGCCCGACGAAATTGGCGCGCCAAGTGCGCGCGCTGGCGGACCTACAGGCAGAGAGCCGCGATACCTTGACAAGGCAAGTTGCCGAACTACAGGATTTGGTCAGGAGCTTACTGCCCCAGCAACAGCAGCAGCATCCGTCGACTGACCCGAGCGAGGACCATCTCGCCCATGGCGGTAATGCTGATGAAGTCGCGGAGAACCTCTATGACTTCGACAAGGAGGGCGAGGAAGAGGTGCTCCGAGCTCGCCTTATCCGCCTGGAGGCGCGTCGTAGAGCGCGTGAGGCCAATGCAGCCCTCTAGGGCACCAGCTCCAGCACCAACGCTGACTCGAGCTCGTCGCGCCGCCCACTGAGCGTTGAGGAGCTGGCTTTGCGGGCCCGCTTGGGTAAGGGGATTGCCTCCTCGATGCCTGGTCCCGTAGTGGCTTCGGCCGTTGCCCTGCCGACGGTCAAGCCACCCAAGTGGTTTGAGTCAGACCCGCCCGTCTTCCAGACTGGGAACGACTTCAAATCCTGGGAACCGCGCTTCCGTATGTGGGCCATGAGCGAGGGAGTCCTTCCCTACTACCTCACTCCGTACCAGACATCTGACCAGCCGAAACACAGATGGCAGTCCGCGCAGCTTCCGGCCTGATGAAGGCCACCCCGGACTTCACCAAGGACTTCAGTCCGTTCCTTGGCAATTCGCTGACCGGCTCAGGAGCTGACCCCTGCGTAGCGTGGGCGCTGGCCGTCACCCTGATTGAGGGCGCCACCTTGGCTTTGACGTCCCAGCGCCTCGCCGACTTCAACTCCCTTTGCCAGACTGCTCAGGAGTCTACAGCTGACTACTGGCGCCGAGCGATCTAGCTGTACGAGGAGCTTGGGGACGATGCCCCTGCGCAATACTCCGCCCTCCAGATTATCCTCTACGGCATTCACCCCGACTATGCGCGCGTCTTGAGCAACTTCGATCAAATGCTACTTCGTGACATGGCAAGCGACGGGACCCTTCTGCGCTGGGCCACTCTCCACTTCCTGGATGTCGCCAGCATGGACGCCGCGAACCGCGCTCGTCGTAGCACCGCCTCAGCTGCAGTTGCCGCCGCATCCCCCTCCCCGCCGTCTATAGCAACGGCGACTCCGGCTCAGAGAAAGAAGGGCCGCAAAGCGTCTAGTGGCGGTTCTAGCGGTGGGACCAGCAGCTGCACCAGCACTAGCAGTGTCAGCCGCAGCAGCAGCAGTGGGAGAGGCAACAGCGGCGGCGGCAGCAGCAGTGGCGGCGGCATCAGTAGCAGCAGCGGCCCAGGCAGCACGACGGGACGCCGACTCATGTGCTTCAACTGCGGGGGTGACCATCGCTATCCCGATTGCACTCGCCTGACAGGACGCCCACTGGATTGGGCCAAGGTCACCCGTGGACTGCAGTAGGCGCACGAGGCGCGTATGCGCCAGACGTCCGGTGCGACCGCCCGCTCGGCCGCCACTACCGCAGCCGTCCCAAAGGAGTCCGTCGCCACAACAGGCTACTCCGTGGATCCTCGCGACCAGGCGCTCGCCGAACGCGACAGGACGATCGCCGAGCTACACCAGCTTCTCGCCCTGCGCTCATCTCAGGGAGGTGTGAGTGAGTTGACTGAGTCGAGGGGTCCTACTGCTTGTGGACTGTCTGTGTCGTTGCGTGATGATGCCTGTGGTGGTCCCCCTATCCAGCCGTGTGTGCGTGACGGACCCGATGACGTGTCTTGGTTGCATGCGTCTCATGTACGCTCCGTCGCTCGTCTTGCAGCATCGCCTGCCGAGCGACCTGCTGCCGCGCCTTGTTCAGTCGCCGAGTGCCACGTTGTCCCTTGTACACGCGTCACAGATGCCACATGGGTCGTGGACTCTGGTGCCACCCATCACATGACGTGTCGTCGTGACGCCTTTGTCGTCTTGCATCCCGTTGGCGCTGTTCGCTCTGTTCGCACTGCCGCTGGCCATGAGGTCCCTGTCCAGGGTGTTGGGGTTGTGCAGTTCACCGGGCCCGTTTGTCCTGTATACATCTCAGACGTCCTATTTGTACCTGATCTGGAACTCAGCTTGCTGTCGGTCCGTGCTTGCACCAAGATGGGCCTCGGTGTCACGCACACAACTGCCAATGCTCGCATCTTTGTGCGCGACACCGAGGAAACCATCCTCAGTGGGACGGTCGTCGATGATCTGTACCACATTGCTGGGTCTTCTGCGAATGCACCTCCTCTGCCTCCTTCTTCCACTGCCCGTGTTTTCATCGCTGGTGCTCTGACCCCTGAGCACCACCGCCTCCTGCATCGACGTCTTTGTCATGTGCACCTGGGGGCTGTCGATAGGCTGATCCGCACTCAGCCTGCTCTCGGTCTTGATGCAGCATCCATTGAGGTGCCGCCCATGACCGACTGTCTGGCTTGTGCTGAAGGAAAAATGCATCGGTCCACTTATCCTGCGTCTGCCTCCAGGACTCGCCGGCCCCTGGAGCTTGTCCACTGCGACCTCATGGGCCCGCTCCCTGTCGAGTTTCAGGAGGACCGCGGTTGCTACGTCTTGACGTTGACCGATGACTTCACGCGCATGCGCTGGGTCTACAGCCTGCGTCAGAAGAGCGATTCCACCATTGCGGTCCGCATTTGGCTGGTCATGGCCGAACGCCAGTCTCCCCACCGCCTTCAAACCTTTTGCTCGGACCGCGGCGGCGAGTACCTCGGTGACATGGCTCGCTCCTTCACCGACCTTGGAGTCTTCCACAACCTCTCCGCTCCCGCCACCCCCCAGCAGAACGCTGTCTCAGAGCACTGGAACCGCACCATGGAGGATGCGGTCCGCGCCATGCGTGCCGATAGTGCCATGCCTGAGGCCTTTGCCTTCGAGGGCATGGAATACATGACCTGGGTCTAGAACCGCATTCCCCACGGTCCCCTCCCAGGTCACTGCACGCCCTACGTGTTGTGGTACGGACGTCGCGCGGACTTACGCCTTGCCCGTGTCTGGGGCTCCCTTGCCTGCGTCTGGTTCACGCTGGAGCAGCAAGGGAGCAAGCTCTCTCCGCGAGGCCGCCTCTGCGCCTTCGTTGGCGTCGCCCCGCGGTCAAAGGCCTGGCGGTTCTGGGACCCTGAGCGCCGCCGCATCGTGGAATATCGTGATGCTCTCTTCTTTGAGCACCTTGCCTTCCGCGACCTTGCTCGCATCCACGCTCTGCGTGCCGCTCATGCCCTTAGGTGCTCCGGTCCCCGTCGTGTGGGGGAGGATCTTGGCCCGGTCGGCACAGTGCCCCCGTCCAGTGCGGTCACTCCGTCACCGGAACCCCCGGGGCTGCCTCCAGCGGTTGTGCCCACTGACACCCCCAGCCTCGCCCCGACTGGGGCTCACTCCTCTTCCTCCAACTCTCCGCTCTTGCCCGTGTCCGAGTTTGCGTCCGAGTCTGCCTCCGCGTCTGAGGCTCTGCCTGATCTTGTGTCTGCTCCCGCGTCTGAGGCTCAGTCTAACTTTGCGTCTGCACCCGTGTCTGGCTCTGGGCTGTCCTTGTCTTCGGCCGGAGACGCGCCTGCGTCTGCCGTAGGCCAGCCCCCAGCTGTCGAGGTCACGCCAACCTCGAGTGGTGCGCCTACCGTGCGGTCCACACCAACATGTGAGTCAGTAGCGCCCACTGCTCCTGCCCCGTCGGACCCCTACACACGGGCACCCGGTGGACGTCTCCGCCCTCGTCCCACGCGCAGCGTCGTCAGCAGTGATCCGGGCACAAAGACCCTTGGCCTGAGTGCTCACGGCCTTGCTGAGGTTCACCCCGGCTGTGCCACTGGTGCGGCACTACTTCCTCATGAGCACAGTCTTGCTCGTGACGCTGATGAGTCCATGGTGACGGTCGACCCTCCCTCTACGACGTATGCCTTGGCTACACGCAGTGCGCTAGTGTTGTCTCCCGATCCCACCAGCCTACCGGAGGCCCTGTCAGCCCTAGACGCTGAGCAGTGGCGCGCTGCCTGTCAGGCTGAGCTAGATGCCATCCGAGAACATGGTGTCTTTGAGCTGGTCGACTTGCCGAAGAACCGCAAGGCCATCAAGGCCAAGGGGGTTCTCCGCAAAAAGCTAAAACCAGATAACACTGTGGAACGCTACAAAGCGCGCCTGACAACAAAAGGCTTCCCTCAGGTCCCAGGCGTGGACTACACCGAGACCTTTGCTCCTGTTGGTCGAATGACGACCACGCTCACTCTGCTGAGCCAGGTGGCACAACACGACTGGGAACTCCACCAGATGGATGTCAACAACGTGTTCCTGAACGGGGACCTTGAGGAGGAAATCTACATGGTCCAGCCTCCTGGCTTCGAGGATGGTACCGGTCGCGTGTACCGGCTGCGGAAGGCCTTGTACGACCTGAAACAGTCACCTCGCTGCTGGAATCAGGAGATCACCAGCACTCTGAGACGAGCTGGGTACGTTCAGAGCGATGCTGACCCATCTTTGTTTCTCTCACAGTCCCCAGCACCGCTTGCTGCCATCCTCGTCTACGTGGACGATCTTCTGATCGCCTCGCCCGACCTGGAAGCAGTGAACGTTGCCAAGGCCGTTCTCACCTCGGCCTACAAGATGAAAGACCTTGGTGAGGCCTCTGTTTTATTTGGGATGGAGATCATGCACGACTGGGTCCGCCGCACACTCCGTGTCCATCGGGGACGCTATGCAGAGACTGTGGGGGAGCGATGTGCCGACCTTTTTGCAGCCGTTCGCACGGCCTCCACGCCCATGACCCCTGAGGGGCAGTCCGCCCTGAAGGTGGATGACCCAGCTGACCTGGGGGAGCGAGTCGATGTGACCCTGTACCTGCGAGTCATCGGCTCACTTATGTACTTGGCCACCACGACGAGGCCTGATATTGCCTTCACTGTCAACCTGCTCGCCCAGTTCTCGCAAGCTCCACGCCTGTGAACACTGGAGGCCGCAGTCCGGTGTGTGCGCTACATCCTGTCCACCGCACGCTTCGGTCTGTGCTTTCGCGAGCAGGTGTCAGTTGTGCTCGATGGATACACAAACAATGACTGGGCGTGGAGTCCAGATGGCAAGAGCCGCACCGACTACATCTTTCTCATTGGAGGCACAGCAGTGCCATGGCGAAGTGGCAAGCAAGGCTGCATCGCACGTAGCACCGCTGAGGCAGAGTATGTTGCCCTAGGCGTCGGTGTTGCGGAATGTGTTTGGCTCGTCCGTCTGTTGCGTGAACTGCGTCAATCCATTCCCCCCGTGGTCCTCCAGTGTGACAACATGAGCGCGGAGACCATCGCCAAGAACTCAGGTGTGGTCCATGCCCGCACAAAACACATCAATGTCGAGCACCACTTAATGCACGATCTGGTTGATCGTGGTGAGATCCGAGTCATCCATGTGAGCACTAATAGGCAGTGCGCGGATTTCCTGACCAAGGCTCTAGGTCGTTCGAATTTTCATGCGGCCACTCGTTCCGTTGGACTCTGCCCCATCCCTGTTGCAGGTTGATTCCTCATGTGCCACCTTGCATGTGCTGTGACTGCTGCCTGCAGCGGCTGTGCGCGCCTTGCTCTGTACAGTGTCAGTGTCTGCATGTGCATGGACGTGTTTCGCCCTCCGGTCATGGGGGAGTGTTGTTGTGTGTGTCGTACACAGCTTACGGTGAACCCTCTGCTCATGTCCATTCACGTGCAGATCCCTGAGACTGGCGACGGCGGCAGAAGGCTGGCGGCCGGCGGCGGCGGGCGCCTAGAAGACTCTAGTATTTTCTAGATCCATGCTGTCTCACAGCACGTAGGCGTGCATCGGGACGTAGATCTCGTCGGTGCAGCCGTTTTGGTTCAAACAGCTCGTCGTTCTGACGTGTCTATAGGGAATTATGGCCAAAACTGTGTTTTTGCCACTGTTTTGTCCTGCTAGAAAATAGCGCCCTTGTTCGCCGTGTGTGTGGGCACTAGGACCATGACACTATTTAGGTTGCCCAGACCTCAGTTGTCACCTCTCTCTACACATTTCAATATTTGCAGCTTCTGACACTTGTGTTTGTGTCCCTAACCAACCCCTTGCTGTTCTCACCTACACCTGTGTGTGCTAGTGAGTGAACTGGCTGGCTTGTACTACCACGCTGGTAACAGCGCTACTAGGAGTTGTCTCTCATCTCGTTGCACCTTCACAGGAAGCCTGCACTTTCTTGAAGACAGGCTCTGAGGCACATGTTTGTTGAGGGAAATATTTTGACAACAACTGCACTCACCTGGTGGCTACCTTCTCCTTTAAAGCAACACCAAGTATCAATCTTGATGTGCGCTAACACCCTCGACAAACCAATTCAGACTATGCTCCATGGAGGGGCGCGGTGGAGGCATTCAAGATAAGAAGACAAACCAGATACACAGTTGTTCACCATTGGAATGAAACTGGCCAAAAGTTGGATTCTGCACATTTATTCCCTCAACTCCAGGACCAACATCGCAGTTACAAGACGTAGAGTTGGAGGGCAATACTTGAAAATCAAAGATGCAGCCAACTTCACTGAATTTCAGCCCTTCTTCTCAACCACCAGAACCTCCAAATCTGAAAGCCCCCTCGGTATCCCGCCGTCCTTCTCTGCCTCCTCAACCTCATCAGCCCAGCTCATGATCTTCAAGGTCTCCTCACCCCTCCTTTTCCCTTCGTTATCACCTTGCGAAGGAGACCCCAGCTCCAACACATCATTCTGATCTGCCGTGCAACCATCAGCACCAACTGCAGTTGAAGCGAAAGCAGCACCAGCTGCATCTGGCCTGCTGCTTGAAGGCAGATGAGACTGCACCCGAACCTGCCCTGCCGCAACCTGTCCTCGCCTCTGGCCCCTCCCCTTGAGTGCGTTGCGTGAGCTCTGAGCAGTGGCAGCCGCAGCAGTGGCAGTCGGGGCTCGGCCGAGGGGGCCCATGGAGCTGACTGGTTCCAACCCCCCTGCTGAGTGCCTTGCAGATGAGGGAAAGGGAATGCCCGGCATGGCATGAAAGGCACCGTCGTCATCGCTGCTGTCGTCTTTCGCCTCATTGACTTGAGCAAGCAGGCCATGAGGAGCGTGACTCTCCTGCGCTCCCGTTGTCTTACTTGTAGCCGGCAATGCGTGTAGGCTGCCCAGTGCTGCATCAGGAATACCAGCAGCAGGAAGCCCCGGCTTGCTCGCAAGCTCGCCCTTGTGACCCTTCCTCCGCCTGTGCTTACTGCTGCTTCTGCTTTTGCTGCTGCTGATGCCTGTTTGTTGTATGTTGCTGTGCCTTGTCCCCGGCACTGACCCGGTACCCGGCACTGACCCGGTCTTGTCACCAGCGCCAGCATTGGTGGCAGCACCAAGAGCATCACCAACACCCCCAACTCTTTGGTGGTTCTGATGCTCATGCTGGGAAAGGCGGCCAGCCTCTGCCAAGGTCGCATGCATGGCACCGAAACGAAATGCATCTGCTTGAGCCTGCTCAGCTTTCAAACTGATATCTGTTGCAAGGGCGATCGACTGCCGCTGCTGGTGCTGGTGCTGGTGCTGATGCTGCTGCTGCTGGTGCTGTTGCTGCTGCTGCTGCTTATTCTGCTGCTGCAACTGGTGGTGCTGTTGCTGGTGCTGATGCTCGTGGTGCTGGTGCTGATGCTGCTGCTGCTGCTGCTGGTACTGCTGCTGGTGATTGTGCTGCTGCTGGTTTTGGTGGTGGTGGTGGTGCTGCTGCTGCTGCTGCTGCTGCTGCTGGTGCTGGTGCTGATGCTCGTGGTGCTGGTGCTGATGCTGCTGCTGCTGCTGCTGGTACTGCTGCTGGTGATTGTGCTGCTGCTGGTTTTGGTGGTGGTGGTGGTGCTGCTGCTGCTGCTGCTGCTGCTGCTGCTGGTATTGGTGCTGGTGTTGGTGGTGGTGGTGGTGGTGGTGCTGCTGCTGCTGCTCATGCTGCTGCTGCTGCTGCTCAGGGATCCAAGGTCCCAGTCGGCCAAAGACAGGAGGCAACACCGCAGAGAGAGGACCAGCAGCCACGGCGGCCGCACCAGTTGCGGGGGTCGCATCAGGGACGGCGGTGCTCATCGAGCTGCCAACGTCTTTCGTACCGTCTGTGCGGCTCCTGCCTCGCCCTGCTCCCGCTCCACGAGCGCCACTGCGACCAACGCTGGTGCTGCTGTCGCCTGGTCCCAAACGGAACTGCCCAACAATCAGTCGCTCTGCACCTGCCAACGTCGTTGCTGTAGCGCTCGAAGGGGTGTGCGGAGCAAGCCTCGCAGCAGTGCTGGGTTGCAAGCTGCCCCCTCCACCTCTGCCCCCGCGGCCTGCATCAGGATGCACCCACCCAACAGTCACGGACTGGATGCCACGAGCGGCAGCCAGAGGACCGCGTCCATCAGCAACCACACCTGCACAATTCGACACCACTCCAGCGGCGGCAGCGGTGACTCCCGCCTCAGCCCCCACCTCAGCTGCAGTCCCTGACGATGCTCCTCCCCTAGCAGCTGCTCCCGTGTCTATAGCCAGAGAGTGGTTCATCTGTTTGCTGACATTTGCCACTTCGCTGTCTAATCCTTTCAGTTGCGACGCCTTCTGTCTGTCCCCACCGCGGTTGTTCCCCAAGCACGCTGCCGCAACTGCACCTGTTCCAGCAGACCCGCCAGCAGCAGAAGCAGAGGCAGAAGCGGTAGGAGTGCAGGTGCGCCCTGGAGCATCGTGCCTGGCTGGCGCTGCCATCACTGCGCTCTCCAGCGCGTCCACTGCAAGCTTCCACGGCATCGGCTGGTGAGCCCCACCCTCGCCCCTCCTGTGGTCGCTCTGTGGCTTGCCGTGGCTTGTTTGGTGGTGATGGGAGTTAAGCCGGTGATGGTCATGATTGGATTGACGGTGGGGATGTTCCTGGCACTGGTGCAGAGGATAAGAAGAAGGCTCCTGCGGGTGCTGCAGCCGCTGATGGGTCACATGCCCACTGCTGGTCCCCATCGTCTGTATATGGCCGCTCAATTCGTTGTCTGTTGCTCGACGTGGCCTTCGAGGTACACGGCTCTCATCTTCCCTTACACTCTCCCCCTCACCCTCCTCTCCCTTCCCCACCCTCCACTCATTGCTCTCAACAGCTGCATCTCCCCCTCCCCTCTCTTCTGCCCTCTTCACCATATCCACGCCTCTGCCCTCAAGGACGCCAAGCCTACCGCTCCCATCAGATGCTCCACTGCACCCACCTTCGCCGCTTCGCCCGCTGCCAGCCCCGCTGGCACTGTCACTGCTGCCGCCGACGCCACCACCACCACCACCGCTGCCGCCACCACCCACACGAGCAGCTGCGACCGTAGCTTCGGCTTCACCACGCTTTGACTGCTTCTGCTGAGGGGCTGAAGGAGCCCCTAACCTGGCACGTCGGGCTGGGCCACCTGGCTGGTGTTGGCCATGGGTGTCGTGGTCGTGCTCGTGCTGGTGTTGAATGCGCATCTGCAGCAACGAGAAGCGAAGAAACAAGAGCAGAGAGGGAATGAGGACAGCAAGCGAAAGATAACGACGAGGAAACAAGTACAGCAAATGATGTGAGCTCGAAGGTCGCGAGCTTGCATGCCCTTACACGCCCCCCCTTGTACACATTTTCACCCTTTCACACCCCTCCCTGCATGCAATGGCATGCTCCTACGCACCCTTACACTTCCTTGCTCACCCGTTCACGCCCTTCCCTACCCTTCCATGCCCTTCAACGCACTTTCATGCCCTTGCATGCCATTCCATGCTGTATCACGCCGCAACACGGCGCCACATGCCCTACACACCCTCACACACTGATACGCATGACTACACACCGATGCATATGACTACACACCGATGCGTATGACTACACACCGATGTGTATGACTACACACCGATGCGTATGACTACACACCGATGCGTATGACTACACACCGATGTGTATGACTACACACCGATACGTATGACCACACACCGATGCGTATGACTACACACCGATGTGTATGACTACACACCGATGCGTATGACTACACACCGATGCGTATGACTACACACCGATGTGTATGACTACACACCGATGCGTATGACCACACACCGATGCGTATGACTACACACCGATGCGTATGACTACACACCGATGCGTATGACCACACACCGATGCGTATGACCACACACCGATGCCTATGACTACACACCGATGCGTATGACTACACACCGACACCTATGACTACACACCGATGCGTATGACTATACACCGATGCCTATGACTACACACCGATGCGTATGACTACGCACCGATGCGTATGACTACACACCGATGCGTATGACTACACACCGATACACGCCAATGTGTGACCTTCCACAGCTTTCCCTGCCTTCCTCGACATTGTACAACCGTAAACACCCTCACCTGGCCTCTTCATACCTTTCCAAACAGTTGGACACCCTTACACTCCACACTAGACACCTCTTTACCCTTTCACACACTTCCACACCCTTTCACGCCCATACATGGCCATTCACCCCCTCACACAGTGTAACACGCCTTTCCTCACCCCGACAACGCCCTACCATCCCACTGCCTGCCATGTCCGTACGCGCCCATACACGTCCCTCAAGGCCCATACATGCCAGTACAAGCCCTTGCACAACCTTACAAGGCCTTCCGGACCCCTACACATCCTAACACACCCTCACATACCTGGAGCAACCCTTACACACCTTATCACGCCCTAACAGGCACCAACATACCCTTCAACTCCCTTACCCACCCTTGACTGCCCTTCCATTCCCTTTCACACCCTTTCACACCCTTTCACACCCTTTCACACCCTTTCACACCCTTTCACACCCTTGCACTCCCTTACACAACCCTTACAAGCCCGTACACATCCTTCAACAGCCACACAGACCCCTTCAACCCTCCACACGTTTGAATGAAAACCCACACGCCTGCATGCCCTTCCACACCTTCACATGACCCTACATGGACGTCAAAGCCCACAAGAGTCTTCACATGCCATCACACCCCATCGCATGGTCTTACACGTCCTTATACGCACACACACACACACACACACACACACACACACCCACACACACACACACNTGCATGCCCTTCCACACCTTCACATGACCCTACATGGACGTCAAAGCCCACAAGAGTCTTCACATGCCATCACACCCCATCGCATGGTCTTACACGTCCTTATACGCACACACACACACACACACACACACACACACACACACACACACACACACACACACACACACACACACACACACACACACACACACACACACACACACACACACACACACACCCTTGCACGCCCTAGAGGCGCTGACACATGCCAACACACCCCAGCACGCAAATTCACACCCTTTGAGGCCCTCTCACACACTTTCACCCTCTTGCACACCCTTGCACACACCCTAACAACTACCAACATTCCCAGACACACCTTAACACGGACATACACACGCTTCCATGCTTCCATGCCCTTGCACAGCCTTGCACAGCCTTGCACGCCTTTTCACAGCCATCCCCACCCTTACACGCCCATGCACACCACAACACACCCATACCCACCCCTACCCGTCCATAAACGCCCTTATGCACCCATGTACGCTCCAACACCCACGTACCTGCCCTTACACGCCTGTTCACACCCTTACATACCCTTTCATACCCTTACATACCCTTACATACCCTTACATACCCTTACATGCCCTTACATGCCCTTCTGCGCCCTCAACATGCCACTACACATACTGACTCACCCTTGATTGCCTTGCACACCCCTAGATACCCTTCCAAGCCCTCATGTGCCCTAGTGTGTGCCCTTACATGATTTCCATGCAACTGTGGACTTAAGTCTGAGTCCCGGAGCCAATGTGCTACGTCGGGACCCCCTTTACCCCAGGCAGTCAAGTCGGTGGTTGTGATGAGGGGGGGGATTGTACATCACCATCCGAAACAAGATGTTTCGGCAGCTGCGAGAGCCCGCCCAGGCAGAAGGAACGGTATCCTGAAGAACAAGGTGTTTCTGTACATCACCATTCCACTCAAATCATCAATCCGTTGGACAGGGGAGGGCGGTCTGGGGGAGGGGGGGGGGGGGGGGGGGG